>SNQN01004098.1:31826-54686 GCA_008642245.1 Bassia scoparia
AAATTTAAAAAAATCCTTAAGTTAAAGAAAAAATCTATAAAATAAATGAAAAATGAAAATGAAGCAAAACGAAATCCCAAAGAACATAAGAAAAATGAAAATATAAGACGAATCTCAGAAAATAAAAATGAAAAGAAATAAACCTAAAGAACAACCAGAACAAAACCCCCTAAAATGAAMAAGAAGAAAACGCCCAAATAGAAATTCGACATTCAAAGATTCGAAAATTAAAATAGCAAACGAAAAAACAACGATACACCAAATCTATAAAATCAAAGAGAAAAAAGGCTTAAAACTTAGATCTATAAAATCCTAGAAAAAAACAAAAGAAAGCCAAACAAATTCAATAGAAAATATAAAATTACCAATGAAGTTCAACTCAAAATGGAGCAAAGCTTACGAATTCCCTTTGGATGAAATTCGAGCAACGAAACAAATGGAAATCGACAACGAACGAATTAAAAAATGAGGGAAATTAATTTTGAATTAAACACTAGTACTGACTGAAAGATTTAGAGAAATTAGCAAAATGGAGAGGGTGATGAATTGAAGGAAAATAGATCTTTGTTTTTGAAGGGGAGAGAGAGGAGCAGTGAAGTGTAATGTGTTTCATGAAAATGAAAAATACTCGTATATGTGAAACGTGATTTATTTGTGAAGCATGCTTTGCGACAAAAGTTGCATTCTAGTTGTTAAATGTGCCTGAAATAATAAAAAGGAAATTTAATAAATATAGATAGGAGACTATTTTGTGTAGAACCAACCTCTTATGTGAATTTAAAAGACAGTTAGTACTAATATTCGGTTTCTTAACTTAATAAACCGGTGAACTAACTTGACTGATCTCTTAAAAATGGTGATTTTGTCTATTTTTTTAGTAGTGGGAGTTTGTCTTACTTCTAGCCGCAGAAAACTCAAGAGGTGTATTAGAAGTTGATAAGTCTCTAGGGAAGCAGGCAGTTAAATCTTCCTCACCATCATCAGGATGTTCAAGTTTGGAAGATCTTTCCTTTTCTAGTTTCACCTTACACTTGTCTAATTCAAATTCTAATTCAGCCACTTGATTCTTCAGTTCATGGCAAACTTCTTCTAGGTGATCACAACTGGCAATAGCTATATCATATTCAACACGTTTTTCTTTCAATTCTCTATTGCCAATTATGTAGGTTTCACCAAACTTATAGGCTATAACATTCATCTAACATTCATCATTACAAGCAAGCATATCATCTCTATCAAAATAATGCATATCCTTTCTAACTTGCTCTAAGTTTACCTTATGTTCATGCAGTGCATCCTTCTTCGCGATCAAGCAAGCTTTGGATGTACTGGTTCCCCTGCTAGTTCCCTGGTTAATATCGTTTCCTCTGACATTTGCTCATGCCGTCATGCAGACTTCGGTGTTAGGAAATTCTTCATCCTCACCAGACTCTGAGTCATAGTATCCCCACATGGATGCTATTATAGCATTATTGTACACTTTCTTTTCGCCTTTTTTCCACTTAGGACAATCACGAATGATGTGTCCCAAGTCACCACACTTTAAACAACCTGGAATAAAAGAGTTAGATTTCTTAATATTCTTACCCTTGAAGTTCCTTTTTTGTTCACGGAGATTTCTCTCGAATTGTTTGGTAATCATTCTTATCTCATCTTCTTCCTCTTATGTTGTTCCGTTAAGAGCCAAGCCTCAGACCGGTTCCTTCTCAAACTTTGAAACAATCAACATCTCATGAGTCATGAGGTAACCAGTCAGTTGTTACAGAGACAAGGTGGACAGATCCTTTGCTTCATAGATCTCTGTTACCTTGGATGTCCATGCATATGTCAAACTGCGTAAAACCTTTCCCGCAAGATCCTCATTAGAAATTTTTTTACCAAGAGATCAAAGATCATTGACAATGGTCATAAATCTACGAAAACAATCATTGATCTTTTAATTCTTATTCATAGCAAACAATTCATACTTAGACATATGCAAATCAATTTTGGACCTTTTTACCTCAATGGTTCCCTCAAAAGCAAGTTTGAGGGTATCCAAAATCTCCATTGCATTGCTGCAACCAAAGGTTTGGTTTGTTTCATTCTCACCTATTACCTGTTGTAGAATTGACATCGCCTTGACATTCTTTTCCAGCAGCTTTTAGTCACCAAGTGTTAACTCATTGTCCTTCTTGGGAACACTGTTTCCCTCAACATCTTTCTTAAGGATGATATTTAGACCATGTTTCACCACTAGCCAACATTCACAATCAATCCCCATGATCACGTTCTTGATCATGCTCTTCCACCAAGCATAGTTGTTTCCATTGAACTTTGACGTCTTGTTGTCTATCCCATCAAACTTAGTTCTTGAGTCCTCATCCTTGACTCCTCTAGATTTTACTCTTCCAAAAATCCTTGGCTTTGAAACCAATTGAAGGTTTGACAGCACTCAAAAGGGGGGGGGTGATCATTGAGTGTTTTCGTTTCTTTTTAGGTTATGTGAGGAACCAGTTGTGCTGGTTTTGTCATAGCGAAATGTAAGGTAAAGCAATAAAGAAGACACAAGATTTAACTCCACACTCTACACCGAAAATGCTTGCTTACACTCGTAGGCCTGTGTGTTTGAACTCACAAACACTCACCCAGCCTTCAACCCCTCTATTGAAGACTTTCACAAATCAATGCTCTCTTTTGATCTCACTTATAAAAAGCTAATAAAGAGAAATTCGATTTTAAGTTCTATGGGTACTCTTGTATATGACTGAATGAAAGGTTTATGCTCAAGTGTGGTTTTCTCTCAAAATAATTCTCAATTTATGTCTGTGAGAGATAATTGGAATATGAGACATTAGATGAGTATATATAGGCTTGGATGCAAAATCCTAGTTTCCTTAAATCACACAAACTTGACGAGCAAAAAAATATGTTATTTAAGGAAAGTAAATATCTTATTTGATTTAATCATAAAGATAAAATAAAATAAGATAAATACTCCTAGAATTTTGGCGACCAAAATATTCTCATCTAATAACCCAGCTGCCAGGATATTTTCAAAATAGATTATTGAAAAATATTTTTACGAAATCTTTTTCAAAACTCACAGCTCGTGATATTCCGTATAGTGAACCTAGTTCCTTAACTGATAGGCGTGTCGCGCACCTAACAAAAATAACCTAACTTTTCCTCCTAATTATGTAGTCGGGCAAGTAAGGGTCGAATCCCAAGAGACTAATTGGTTCAAAGTGGTCAATTTTGATTCTAATTTATACTAAGCAAGTAGCAATTTAAAGTTTAGATTGATTAACTATGCTAAAACTAATCAACACAAATGGAAATAATGCGATTAAAATTCAACGATTAAAAACACCTAGAGTCAAGCATCACCATTGGCATAATTGACACAAAGCAATTCATACCCCAATTTAATCGATAACTTTTTCAAGAAAAATCTTCTCTAATTTGCAATCAAGCCTACTCCCGTTGAATCATACAAAACTCTAATTTTCCAACAATTCATTCTACCTACTCACGTAGAGAATTTCATGTTCTTAATTGAAATAACCAAATTCGTCATTACCCAATTCCCATTATGATAAAAACAATGAATTCATAACAATACCAATTATCCCTAATCTAATATTGGCATAAGCACAATCAATTAAGCATGAACAATCAACAATTAAATTGGGGATTTTACTAATTTGATCAAAAATCAATCATGGCTAGGGTTTAGCCTAACCCTAGATTAAGAAAACTACTCAACATCATTGTTGAATAAACAAAACTATTATTGAAAGAAAGCATGATTAACATCAACAAAAAAAGAGAATAGAGATAAGAAAGTAATACTTGAATTGATGAAATTGCCAAATCGATGTTGAAAGAACAAAAATTGGGAGTTGTGTGCTCAAAAAACAAGGAGAGAGAAAGCTTCTTCCAAAAAAAAAAACTAATGTTGAAAAGTATGTAAAAGAATAGAATAAAACTCCTCTCTAAAAACCTATTTAGATGCTAGGAATATGAAGAGTTTTCTACATCAAAGAAGGGGCCGCAACTAGGGTGCGGCATGTGACATTAGGCTGCAACGAGGGTGCGGATTGGGCTGCCATGTACTTCAAAACTCTTCAAAAATCAAGTGGCCGCAATTAGGTTGCGGCAAACTACGTAATTTCCATAACCAGGTTACGGGGGAGCTTCATGATGAGCAATTCTTTTGGAGCTTTTTCGCTAATATAAACGTCTTGAATCACCCGTTCTTTGATCAACATCCGATTATCTCTACGTGCATCTCCAATAATCCTAGAAAAAGCACCTTAAACCTACAAAAAGAAAGCTAAACACACCCGAGAAGAGCAATAGCAAAATATAAAGYATAATAGCTCTAAAAAGGTTGAAACTATGGGAAAAGAAAGATGAAAACACACAAATTTAGCATAGAAATACAAGTATAAAATGGTGTTATCAAATTCCCCCACACTTAACCTTTGCTCGCCCTCAAGAAAATAAAGCAATACAAGAAAAAGTAATCTAGAAAGCAATAAAACCTATACTCACTGTCGTAGGAATCATGGTCACTTTTAGCGTAAAGGACAAGCCATTAAAACTTCCAAATCACTTAGGAGGATGAGTGTGCTCTTGTGAGGGTTTCCAAAGAGATTAACCCAYAACTCTAAATCCAATCAAAGTAAAGGTTTTCAAAAATCCACATTTCTCAACCAAGGACCAAGATAAATATTATAGGGATGCTAGTGTGCACTCAACCGTCATGCCCAAGGAAGTAAGCAAGCTAACTCACCCCGGAAAGAGTGATCACAAATGAATATTTGAGGGCCCAATCAATCGTGACTAAACATCCCTCACTCCTTACCAAGACATCCCTCCCAAACCTCAAAGGCACAAGACAATGTGGTCTCTCATAGCTCAAAATAGGAGAGCTCAAAGATAATCAAAGTGAGTGTAATCAAGCAATTCTAGCACATGTCTCAAGAAGCATACTCATGGCTTCCTCCATTATACAACTCAACCATCTAGAGTTAGAAGCACTTATGGGTTGTAACATTAGGCTTCAGTTAGGTAGGGAAAGAAATTTGGTTGTGGTGCTCTTCCTAATCAAGTGAAGCTTTACAAAACAAGAGCCAAGTCAAACCAAACCAAGGGAAAATTGCTTCCCTCAAACTCAATCACTACATACCAATAAGGAGCCAGAACCACTATATACGAACCCCCTCTTGCTTTTCTACCTTGAACACTAACTTTTTGGGAATTTTTTATGTTTTTTTTATTTTTCATTTTTGAATTTTTGAACTTATAAATACAAGGGGTTTAAGCTCCAAATAAATGCACTAAACAAAATCAACCACTTATCAACATTGAAAACTTAACACTTTACAAGAGTAACTCCATTTCACTTGACACTAAGGGTGAATCGAACAAAATTTGGCTAAGGCTCATAGAGTAGGTTAACAAGAAGTGGAAGCTCAAATGGGTTGCAAATGTTAATGTCAACCCAAAAAATCCAATTTTATTGAAAGAAAAAAAAGGGAAAAAAAAGGTGAATGAAAAAATAAAATTTTTGTGTTCCCAAACTTCCCTTAAATGGATGCCTTCATCATCCCCTATATCGGTTCGGTCAAAACCTCGGAAAACCATGAGTATGCAAATTGCTCAATATATAACGACATATGCTAGACCCTCAACATTGTTTATGACTTTTAAGTGCTTAGGGGCTCTAGAAATCTATTCTCATCTCACATGGTCAAAAGATCAAATGCCACAAATCAAGACCTCGTCATAAGTTGGGCTACACCCGGCTTGGCCTAAAAGGCTCACCACCTTGGATACCCATGAGTGAGAGAATGAAAAGTCTGATTGCTACGAGTAAAAAGCAAACCCCTTTAGTTAATCAAGCCAAGCACACAAAACTTAAATCCAATCTCAAGAATCCAAGGTCGAGATAAAACCATTGGACCACTTTGCTTTGAAGAATTAGGAGATATTTTGGTTTTTTGTCAATTCTTTTTGAAAATGAAACTAGTATATATAAAGGTGTAGTATCCCTTCCCCACACTTGAAATTTGCAATGTCTACAATGCAATATCAAAGCAATAAAGCACAAAATTAAGGGAAAAAGATACTCACAAAATCAAGGGAAACATAAGTGTACTTGGCCTTAGAAGTAGAACTTGAGACCGCTTTATTTTGTCGAACACTTGGAGTGCGCGCCATTAGAGGATGAATAAAATAAGAGATAATCTCAATTTCACACCAACTCAAGCCAAATATCACAAGTTCACATCCAAGAAAAATTCCAATACACTCATCCACCCACAAAGCTCAAGCCAAACAATGTCAACCAACTCAATGCAATTCAAGCAAAGGAGTATTCTCCAGAAAATTCGTCCAAAGATTCATCAAAAGCTCAGGTAATAAATCTCAATTTACTCATTAACAATAAAAATCAAAAATCCCAATTTCAATTGACAAAGTTAGGGTTTTTTTTTAAATTACCAAGAAGCAATGCTGAGAGGGGATACTAGGAGTGGCGAAGGGATGTCGGTGGTGGCACAGCGGCGGGGGAGCACCCGTGGGAAGGTAGGTGGCAGCGTAGAGGCAGAATAGAGGAGAGGGTTCGAAAACCTCGTTTTTTTTATGCTGCGCTGCTGGTGGTTGTGTTGCTGCTAGGGTGTTTCCGATGGTGGTGGGCTGGTCTGCTCCGTGGTGGTGGTGAGGTGTTGGGGTCGCCGGAGCAAAGGAGAGAGATGAGAGGTGTGCTATTGTTACTTTGCTTTTGTTGTACGGTCAGTTTCCTCTTTTTATTTCTCTTTTTTTTGTGGTTGGATTTGTATTACAGTAAACACCACAACCATTCTTCACCCAGGTTGTGGTGTTTGGGCTTTCGTCGCAACCGGGTTGCGGTGTACACTGATTGCGAACCTCTTTATTGCTTGAAAATTTTGACTTGCCGCAACTTAGCCGTGGCTTGAATGCAAATGTCGCAACCTCCTTGCGGACTAGGCAGTTTTTTAGCTGTATTTTGCTCATGCACTCAAAAATCTGTACAAAAAGGACTAAAACTGCACAAAGCAATATTTACCAAAAACTATATGAAAATTAACCAAAACACTAACTAACAAAACTATCAAACTACTTATTGAAATATTTTTAGATTTTTCTTTTTTTCTTTTTTTTAATGTTTTTTTGTTAACTAATAGAATGGAAATAAAATAAATGAAAATAAATAACAAAAAATAAAAAGTTAGAAACAAGACTTGGGTTGCCTCCCAAGAAGCGCTAGTTTAAGGTCATCTAGGTTGACCACCTTTTTCATATCATGTAGCCGAAGGGTGAGAAAGTGTAATGTCCACTCTCTCATGATCAATAGGATCGCCCGCTCTGTATTTGTTTCACTCTCTGACCATTTACCTTGAAAGTACCACCTTGACAGTTCCAAAGTTTCATCGAACCATAAGGAAAAACCTTGTTGACCCGAAATGGTCCAGACCATCTAGAGCGAAGCTTACCCGGGAATAACTTCAATCTAGAGTTATAAAGAAGAACCAAATTTTCTTCCTTAAACTCTCTTCTCAACATCCCTTTGTCATGCCATCTCTTTGTTTTCTCCTTGTACAACCTTGAACTTTCGTAACCATCTAAGCAAATCTCATCAAGCTCATTTAGTTGTAACAATCTCTGCTCACCCGCTGCTTGCAAATCAAAATTTATGGTTTTGATTGCCCAATACGCACGATGCTCTAATTGAACAGGAAGATGACACGCATTTCCATAGACAAGCCTATACAAATCGAGTTGTCCCAATGGGCGTTTTGAAAGCAGTTCTATATGCCCAAAGTGCATCATCAAGTTTCATGGACCAATCCTTCCTTGATCTTGCAATTGTCTTCTCTAAGATAGTCTTGATCTCCCGATTAGAAATCTCCACTTGCCCACTAGTTTGTGGGTGATAAGAGAGTCCAACTCGATGATTTACTCCATACTTCTTCAACATAGCCTCAAACTTTTTCTTAATAAAATGTGTTCCTCCATCACTAAACAAAACTCGTGGCACTCCAAATCGAGGGAAAATTGTCTTCTTATTAAAAAACATTTGAACCACATGAGCATCATTAGTAGGAGTGGCTATAGCTTTGACCCACTTTGACACGTTGTCGACAACAACTAAGATGTACCTATTCCCATGAGAAGAAGGGAAAGGTCCCATAAAATCATCTCCACACACATCAAATAATTCAACTTCAAGAATGTTATTTAGAGGCATTTCATTCCTTCTTGAGATGTTTCCAGTCCTTTGACAACGATCACAAGACTGAACATAAGCATGAACATCCTTGAACAAAGTGGGCCAATAGAAACCGCATTAAAGAATTTTTGTAACAGTCTTGTTGGTTTGATGGTGGCCTTTATAAGGTGAATCATGAAAATGAGAAATAATAAAGCTCACCTCACTCTCGGGAATGCATTTTCTAATGATTCCATCTGCACATCCTTTGTAGAGAAAAGGATCATACCAAAAGTATCTCTTCATCTCCTTAAAAGAATTTCTTCCTTTGTTGTGATGAATAGCCATGAGGGAGAGTACCACTAGCCAAATAGTTGGCTATATCAGCATACCAAGGGGACTCACCAGCAAGATCGAATCGCAAACAAATGATCATCGGGAAATGAATCATCAATAGGTAAGCCCTCCTCGGCTTCATCATCAAGGACAAGTCGGGAAAGGTGATCAACAACAACGTTTTCCGCACCCTTCTTTTCCTTAATCTCTAAATCAAATTCTTGCAGCAATAGAATCCATCGAATCAAAAACGGCTTAGCATCTTTCTTGCTCATCAAATACTTCAATGCTGCATGATCAGTGTGAACAATCACCTTTAACCCAACGAGATAGGATCAAAACTTTTCCATAGCATACACCACGACCAATAACTCCTTTTTCAGTTGTGGCATTGTTCATCTGGGCCTCATCAAGAGTCTTTCTTGTGTAATAGATGGCATGGAACTTGCCATCCTTCCTTTGACCCAACACAACACCTATAGCATAGTCACTTGCATCACACATAATCTCAAATGGTAGATTCCAATCTGGTGGTTGTATGATGGGTGTAGATATAAGAGCCTGTTTTAACCTGTTAAAAGCCTCAAGAAAAGCATCAGTGAAAACAAAGGGAACATCTTTGCTGAAAAGCTTAGTTAGAGGTCGAGCAATTTTAGAGAAATCCTTGATAAAATGGCGATAAATCCGGCATGACCAAGGAAACTTCTCAGCGCCTTCACAGAAGTAGAGGGTAGTAATCGCTTAATGACATCTACCTTTGCTTTATCGAATTCGATGCCCCTGTGAGACACAACATGACCCAAAACTACACCTTGTTGAACCATAAAATGACACTTTTCCCAATTAAGAATTAGATTGACTTCTTGACATCTATGAAGCACCTTTTTCAAGTTTTGCAAGTAATTATCAAAAGATGTTCCATAAACTGAGATATCATCCATAAAAACTTCCATAATATTTTCAATCAAGCTTGAGAAAATTGCCATTATACACCTCTGAAAGGTGGCAGGAGCATGGCATAATCCATATGGCATCCTTCGATAAGCAAAGGTGTCATAAGGACAAGTGAAAGTGGTCTTTTCCTGATCATTTGGGTGGACTGGAATTTGGAAAAAGCCTGAATATCCATCCAAGTAACAGAAAAAGGAGTGTTTTGCCAACCTTTCTAACATGTGATCGATAAATGGGAGAGGGAAATGATCTTTTCAGGTGGCCTTATTTAGTTTTCTATAATCTATATACATGCGCCACCCTGTCCCAATTCTAGTGGAAATTTCGTCACCCTTATCATTCTTGATAACGGTCATGCCACCTTTTTCCGGGACAAATTGTACTAGGCTAACCCACTTACTATCTAAGATAGGGTATATTATACCAGCATCAAGCAACTTTAGAACCCCTTTTTTAACCACCTCCATCATGTTTGGATTAAGTCGTCTTTGAGGTTCAACAGAAGAAGCATGATCGTCCTCAAGAATTATCTTATGCATACAAAAAGAAGTGTTAATTCCCTTGATATCATCAATGTTGTAGCCTATGCCATTTTTATACTTTCTCAAAACAGTGAGCAATTGCTCAATTTGCATGTCCTCAAGCTCAGCATTAACAATAACAGGATATGTTTTATTTGGACCCAAATATGCATATTTCAAAGAAGGGGGGAAGGGGTTTCAACTCTACCTGAGGAGGCGTAGTACTCTCCTTTGATTCTCCATTTTTCAACACCTCCTTGATGGGCTCATCTTTAGGTAGTGAACTAGATTCGTCTAAGAGCTTCTTATATGCCCTAGTCTCCCAATCCTCTTCATCAACATTTCTCATAAGAACTGTTTGTAACGAATCATCAAGATGTATATTTGGAGTTTATGCTTCTATTACCTCATCTAGAGCATCCACTCTATAAATAGTCTCGCTCATAGAAGAAGCCTCCGTGGAGTTTGTGAGATTGTACTCCATTTTCTCATTGCCCACTTCAAAGGTAATTTTCCCATTCTTCATATCAATGATGGCTCTAGCAGTTGCCAAGAAAGGTCTCCCAAGAATGATAGGGACTTGTGCATCCTCTTCCATCTACATGACTATAAAGTCACATGGAATAAAAAACTTTCCAACACGAAGAGGAACGTCTTCAAGAATACCAAGTGGAAACTTCACAGTCCTATCTATCGATTGTAAAGATATGCGAGTGGGTTTAAGCTCACCCATATGAAGCTTCTCGGAAATGGACAAGGGCATTAGAATAACACTTGCCCCAAGATCACAAAGAGCCTTTTTGATCTCAATATCACCAAGCTTTACTGGAATGGAATAACTGCCAGGATCTCCAAGCTTCTTTGGAAGCTTATTTTGCAAAATGGCACTACATTCAGCTGTGAGTGAAACAGTTGCATTCTCTTCTATCTTTCTCTTGTTTGAGAGCATGTCTTTCAAGAACTTTTCATAAGATGGCATTTCAGTGATAGCATCCAAGAATGGTATGTTTATGTGCAACGTTTTCCAGATATCAAGAAACTTCCCATATTTCTTCTCTAGCTTTGCTTGAGCCAACCTTTGTGGGAATGGAACTGGTGGCTTATATTGCTCAATGGGAGTAGGAGTAGGTTCCTTTTTCTCTTCTTCTTCAACACCATTCTCTACCACCTTTTCAATTTCAACTGCTTCATTYACTTGCTTGTTTGGTGGCTCCTTGATGGGAGGATCTTGTAACTCTTTTCCACTCCTTAAAGTCACCGCATTGATTTGACCCTTGGGTTGTTGCTTAGTATCGCCTGGAAATTGGCCCATTGGCCTTGAAGATTGACCCACTTGTTGAGCGAGTTGACTTACTTGACTATCCAAGATTTTTTGTTGAGCCTTCACTTCTTGGAGCACTTTCACTTCTTGGAGCACTTTTGCTTGTTGACTTAGAAAGTTTTCCATCATAACCTCCATGTTGTAATTTTGTTGGATTGGAGGAGGTTGTGGATTGACATTTTTGGATGGTTGATTGAATGGGCTTGGAAACTTGGCGGTTGATTGACATTATTGCGAGGTGGAGGTGGATTGAGTTGTGCTTGAGTGTTTGTGTATGAGAACGTAGGATTTTGCTTCCACCCCTCATTATATGTGTTAGAATAAGGATCAAATGACCGCCTTGAATTGGAATTATAAAGAGAATTAGCTTGATTTGACATTGATTAGCAACATGACCATGTACTCCACACATTTGACATGTGACCGCCATAAAGGTTCCAACTTGGAATTGATCGAACTTATGAGAGAGTGCATGCACAGTACTAGCCAATGAGGTTAATGCATCAACATCATGTTTACCTCCCTTCTTTGAACTATTTCGGCTACTTGGATGATAGTTGTCATTAGCCACCATCTTTTCAAGCAACTCCCTTGCTTCCGTTGAATTCTTCGTCATGAGGGAACCGCGTGAAGCAGCATCAATATAGATACGGAACTCATGTGTCAAACCATTATAGAAAGTTTGAATCAACATCCATTCGGGGATCCCATGATGAGGGCACTGCCTTTGCAAGCGTAGAAACCTTCTCCATGCTTCATACAATGACTCGTCATCAGATTGCTGAAAGGTTGCTAGCTCATTCCTTAACTTTGCAATCTTTTCTTGCCCCAAAAACTTTACCAAGAAAGCCTTAGCAAGTTTGTCCCAAATATCAAAAGTTCCAACACCTTCACTTCGTAACCACTCCCTTGCTCTATCTCAAAGAGAGAATTGAAAAAGGCATAGTCGAATAGCATCCCCACTCACATTGTTGATTTTCACAGTATCACATTTCTCCAAAAAATTGGCAATATGGCTTACAGGGAATTCGTTGGCTAGCCCCGCAAATGAATCATTGGAGATGAACTGGTTGAATTGAGGCTTGAGTTTGAAGTTCACAGCATTGACAGTTGTTCTAACTATACGGGAGCTGGGAGTCACCGGGCCGGACTCGGTCCGGTCCTTCTACTCCKGGGGGGGGGGGGGTACAATTTAAGGGTGATTTGGTTTTTTTGCTAGAATTGAATTCTCGCTTTTGCATATTGTGAGTATGCTTGGAGTTGTGTGTTTATACTCGAAATGAGTAGAGGAAGTCGCCACCACACTTCTTTTGGGAAGCTGCGGAACCCGTTTTAAGCCTTGCCTATAATTGCATAAAGCAAGGCGAAGGAGTCCACCTCTGGTAGTGCACCAAAGGTCTGGATTATGGGACAAGGGTAAGGGTGAAGTAGTGCACAACACCCCCCGCATCTAGCGGCCTCTACTCAGTTATTGCGAGTTCATTGTCCGAAAGACAACAACAAATAGTTTTCCGTTTTAAACCCTAAGCATGCAATATTACTAGGCGAATTGTTTACCAGAATACTATGCAAATAGTGTCTAGTTTGTTGTGGCATGTGTTGTTAATTCCGTATTCCATGAGCCTAACGCCGGTTGTCAATAGTTATCTTATTAGGCGTGAAACACAAAATTTGTAGGTCTTCATTAAAGCATAATATGGTTCTGAGACAAGCATGCAAGTAATCGTACGAGGAATTGAAAGTTGTGCCTTAAGGTTGCTATTAATTTGAATTGTCAAATCGTTTGTTAATCAATATTACATGCAAATTAAATAGAAAGTTGAATCTCTAAACAAGCATGCAAAAGTGGGTTTAGAATTGAGACATTGGCCTCAAACCTACCTCGTAACACGATGTCGAAGACCAAGAACGCTGCCTCGGACCCTTAGGAATCCTTTTCAAACCTTAGAACCCTTGAAAACCTCTTAGATCTATTGCAAAAGAGCCTTTGAATACGCCTTTATGTGTTTGAATTGCGTTTTAATGTGTTTGAATGTGTTTGAGAGTGTTTGTGAGAGAGAACAAGAGATAAAGAGAGTTAGACGAGTGAGAGAATGCAAGTCCATAAGCCAAAAAAGTTTTTGAAATGAACGGGGAAGGCTCCCTATTTATAGGCAAGGCTCCCTGGATTTTGGCCAATTTTCTTGCCTCGAATAGCTTGATTAGGATTGTATAATATCGTAATTTAACCATACGTGATGTTATACGATTATTATTCGATATTATTGCGATTGTGTCGGATTTTATTGTGATATTCGAGATTGTTTTACCTCGAATAGCGAGATTGTAATGAAATAATATCGTATAAAATATATACGCGATTTTATACGATCATAGTTGATATTATTGTGATTATGGATGATATTACCATGATGCTTGGGATTCTCGGCTCCCTCGAGATGCGTGTCTCGAGGCGAAAATCCCGAAATGGCCCGCTATTGTCGGTTTTGCATTTTTACTTAAGAAATTCATAAATATTAAATAAACCAAAAAATTATGGAAAATATACGTAAAAATTCCTTATAAAGAGTATGGTGCTGTGCTAAAATTTTGTGAATTTTGGAATTGTGTTCATAATTTAATTAATTATTGCAAAATTATTTAAATTGTTGAAAATTCCGAAAGTTTCCTGAAATGGTTAGAAAAATTTCGAAAAAATTCTGAAAAATTCTTGAAAAATGTTTAAAAATAAGTTAAAATTATTTGAGAAATAAAACTTATTTTTTTGAGGTGCTAAATACTTGGAATAGGTGTTCGATGCAAGAGAATCTGCCTTTTTTTAGGGCCTTTCAAGGTCCTAGCTCTCTCGATTTAACTTGTGTGTTGCGAGGGGCGTCTTATCATTGGACGTCTTGGGCTAGGGACAAATGTATGTATCTAAAGAAGCCCCCACTTTGGCCGAGTTTGCAGAGAGTAAAATCTCGTAAAACGAAAGCCAAAGTACCCGGTACCTGCAAAACAAATGCGTTAGTTTTACCTACACCCGCGGTTGCATGCTGCTTGCTTGCTTGTCTTTATTGCTAACACTTTTGCTTACGTTTCCACCTATGGTTCTGATTCCACTCAGGCTTCGTGCTTTGATCTTTGGGGAATTTTCACCTATGGTTTTGATTCCACTGGGGATTTTCTGCTAACAGGTTGTCCACCTCGATACTTCCGTTGGGACTTCCTAGGGTACTGTTATCTCAATGTCCACTCCGATGCCTCCGTTAGGACTTCATGGGGAATTACTGAGGTGTCCGTATTGATGCCTCCGTTTGGACTTCTTTAGGGAAGATGAAATGGTGTCCGTATCGATGCCTCCGTTTGGACCTGGTACTTGCTTGAACTTTCTTTATCCCATCTCGGCTAGTCGTCCGGGAATATTAACATACTGGTAAAACAGCGTATAGCCACGATCGCATATAGCGAATGTCTTTTTGCTGGTGCGTGCCTGATCAGCTGTATCCCATCTCGGCTAGTCGCCCGAAAGATCTCAAATGGAGGTAACGTCGCATATAGCCACGATTGCGTATAACAATGTCTTTTTGATGGCGCGTTCTTGATCTGTTTTATCCCATCTCGGCTAGTCGTTCGGGAGAATTATACTTGAGTTAACATCGCGTATAGCCACGATTGCGTATAGAAATGTCTTTTGTAAATGCTCGCATTGCGTGTACACATTCGGGCTAACGCTTGGCCCGTGCAAGGATGATATGACTTCGACTGGGGACTGTGTTCTTTGACTTAAAATTCTTTCGACCTTCACTTGATCGTGGCTATTTCTTCGTTGTGACTTTGCATTCCCATGGCTTGTCGTAGCTTCGTAGGTGTATTTTTGTAGCGATTTGATGACTTTCGGGTCCATTTAGCTTGCTCAGGGGGAATTTTTGTCGTTGTGCATGACTTTGAAATTTGGTTGGAATTCCTGGGAAGAACCAATGACATTTGAACACAACGAGCTTCGCGCGTACACAAGTGGTCCCACGAGAAAGGCTCGATTTTCCAGCCAAAATAGCACGAAACTGGGCACAATTACGCCCAGTGCTTCGGCTTTTCTGGCTGAAATTCGTGCCTTATTTTGGCACTTTTGCCTTATTTGCCATTTGCCTCTTGCTTTGTCTATTTCAAACTCTCTCTAAACTCCATTGCTGCACCTTGGAATTGTTTGGAAAGGCTTTGTTTGCTCATCAAATCTCAAGTTCAAGTAAGTTCACTACTTCAAACTTGAAATTCACTTGTAAGTTGCAATTATAATACTCAAAATCATGCCATTTGAATATGCCTTGTCAATTTGTGCAATTGAATTGGGGCTTTCTCCCTTGCTTGTGTATGCTTAAAATTGTTGAATGCTTTGGATTATACATACTTACGTGAGTCTTTTGCAACTTGTTTCATCAAATTTGGTGCAAATTTAAATGAGTTATGCCATTGTAAGCTTACTACTTGAAGAGGATGATGAATAGTAGCTTGCTATATCCATGCGTTGTTGAATTATGCATATGCCTTGTTTATTCTTGCTTGTTAATAATAGAATAAACATTTCCATGCTTATTTGCAACGATGTGGATGCCCATGTATGATTTTACCATTGTAAGTAGCTTAAAGCTTGAAAAAAGCACTTGTTAATGGTGATTACACTACGCCAAAAATCACTTTTTATAGCGGTTAAAAAGGCTTTTAATAGCGGTTGTTGAACCGCTATTAATTGCCTCGCTGTTAAAAGAACACCGGGCTTTTAATAGCGCTATTAAAAGCCACCTGAAAATTGCACAAACAACTAGCTTTAATAGCAGTTTTTAATAGCACTATATTAACCGCTATTGAAACTCACAATTGCAATTTTTAAAAAATATTTATTTATTTCCACAATGCTAAATTGAAAACCTGTATAATGTCAATCCATAATTCACCTATGCATACACAACAACAAATATATAAACAAACGATAGATTCAATACTTGTATATTCAGAGTTACAATCTTAAGAATATTGTTCTAAAATATTTTCTTTCACAATACAGAGTACAATTACTACATATATATTGAGAAAGAACAATAATAATTAACTATATATCAAGCTAGAATTTAGTACTCTAACCTAAATACTTTGGAAAATATGTCGCACCCACTTGGTTCTTACTTCATCAAGTTGACTTATATCATAGCTTGAAAACTAACAATCTTGGAATTAATGCATGACAAAAATTTTAAGCTTATAACAATTGATATTTTGGATAAATGTTTTGTAATAGAAAATCAACACAACTCAATCAGTAGGACATCCTAATAGAGACAAAGTTTCAACAACAAATATCGTCTATGTCATCTTAAAAGCCAAAAACAATTAACAAAACTCTCCCATAATGAAATAGCAGAATGATATTCAATTACCTTTTCACAAGCAACAAAAATTTATCCATGAACTACTAAAGTCGATAGTCACTAAACTCATGCCCAAGCAAAATCAACACCATGAAAACACACACCATGCATAGAATCTCAATCACGACAAACCATACATCACAAATTCACAAGTAACTATTTATAATATATGATTGAAAGTCTAAGCTCATTTGTTCAACTTCACTGAAAATGTTACATGAATGTTTATAGATATATCATTATAAGGTGAACATAAGAGCAATGCAGGAGACGCATTCAGAATCAGGATTATATTTTACATCTATTTCCAATTTTATGCTAGAAGTAAGAAGCGCATATTCAATCTACTCCGTATAATTTTCCTTGAATTCTTTTTCAATCTCTTCCTTCTGCGGCAAATTTTCCAAATATACATTCATGATAAATTTTTTACAGGAGATTCACACCAAATGGTTCAAACACAGTCATCCTCATTATAGCACTTTAAAATCATACCTTAATCAATAGTCATTTAATGCTAAAGTTCAAGGCTTAAGTTTGTAGATAACTTGACTTCTGAAAACTTTGTGCCAAGATCTCCTCTTTAACTACCCGATTCCCTGCACAAAGAAACTAAAAGTGTTGGTACATATTAGATACCAGGCTTAATATCCACCAAGGCCCATATATACAAACCCAGTGGGCCGATAACAAACATAAATCAAGGCCCACAAGAAGTCAAAATGCCTACCACTCAGTCAAAAGATGGTACATGCAAAAGAAACCTAACCTGGTAAGTAGTGTGGCACTTGTCGTTGAAAGGTTACATAAGCCCATGCATAGTGTAGTATAAAAGGCAGTCTTAAGCCACCCAGGCCTGGTAAGTTCACATAAAAATACTTTACCTACTTTCTCTCTTTAAATTGCTAAACACCCGGGTTTATACTCTGACACCTCCATCGAAGGGGCTGTTCCTTGGTTGCCCCAGGGTAGTTCACCTGAGTTTTATAGGTATCCGGATTGCAACTCAAGTTCAATTCCACTAGCACCAGCCCATTGGCCACTGCCACGTCAGTAGTACCATTTATTGTACCAATAATTTGGCGCTAGAAGGAGGGTCGTAGTGCCACATAGTGTGTGAATTGGACAATGGATTCATCCAACCCCGAGATGATGCCTGGTGGCAGGCCTGACCCTAGAAGGCCAGATGAAGTTTCTTCCACCGCAAGAAGCCGTTCTTCCAGGCGTTCTAGGTCAGCAAGGCACAATGGTAGCCGAAACACCATGCCACCACCATTAGAAAATCTACCACCATCAAGCCCAAGAAACCAGTATACTGGCTCTATGGGACCTGGTGTAAATTATCATCAAACACCTTCTCCCTCCAAGAGAACACAAGGCCATTCCACTCCACTAAGTGCAGACCAGGTGGAGCATGCGAAGAATTTTCTTAGACGTGCTGGGCTGGCGTCCTTTGGTTATATTGGAAGCACTTCTGGAGTAGGTACCACACAGGAACATGATCCTTATGGCCCAAATCCACCTACTCCAAGTCATTCCACACGTAGACACCACAACCATATTAATGGGTCCATGAGACCACCTAGACCACGTATTAGAAGGAGGTTGAGTTACTCACCACCTCACTTATCATCCTCTCCATCATACGGGTTATCCCCGTCAATGGAGGATATACCTGAAGAGAATGGTGAAAGACCTGAAGTCAGATATGCGAGCCTTGTACATCGTCATCATGGCAGACCAGGCACGCCCAAACCTGGTCCTCGACCAGAATTAGCTGGATATACTCTAGAGATTACCAGACCTGAACATGTAACTAAGCGTGGGCAGTCAGTTCATGATAAACCGGGGAATCGTCTCTCAGCCTTGCACAGGCTAGGAGGACCAGGTCCATCCCAAAGTCAGCCAGCCGCAGAAGCTCCCTCAGGTCAGGCGGCAACACATGCAGCTGCTGGAATCAGGTATCCATCCTCATCACCATTCGGTGAGAAAATATTAAGAGCTCCATCTCAAAAAGTTAAAATACCAGGCCATATCAAATTTGATGGTACTGATGACCATGTGGCCCTTTATGAGGGACATATGTATCTTGGAGAATTTGTAGATGCAAGCTGGTGCAAATACTTTCCTACCACGTTGACTGGAATTGCTCAAGCCTGGTTCATGAATATTCCACCTGGTAGTCAATGTAACTGGTTCAGTATAGAGTAGTCAATGTATCTGGTTCAGAGGTAGTTGAAACTCAACCTAAAGAATCAGGCCAGTTTTCTACTGGGCCCCTGATTGAATTGGATAGAGTGGCCATACCTCAGCCTGTTGAGGGTACATAATCAATTCCCCTTGTTGAAGGGACTGAGAGAATGGTGCAAATTGGATTAAACCTAGGAGCTCAAGAGAGGTGCAATCTGATCAACTTGCTCAGGATGCATGAGGATCTGTTTGCTTATTCAGCAGATGAGATGCTTGGGATTGACCTAGAAATAATATCACATCATTTGTCCATTGATCCAGCCAAGAAGCCAGTGAAGCAAAAGAAGAGACACTTCTCATCCGAGAAGAATCAGGCTATTGAGGCAGAGGTAAACATGCTACTGGATGCAGGATTTGTTGAGCTATGCCATTACCCTGACTAGCTAGCAAATGTGGTGATGGTCAGGAAGCCAAATGCAACATGGAGGATGTGTGTAGATTTCACTGACCTCAACAAAGCCTGTCCCAAAGACTGTTATCCTCTGCCAGGATAGACTAGTTGGTTGATTCAACTAGTGGTCATGCTAGGCTCTCCTTCATGGATGCTTTCTCAGGCTACCATCAAATACACATGCATCCTTCAGACAAAGAGAAGACAACCTTCATCACCAGTTGTGGAGTTTATAACTACATCATGATGCCATTTGGCCTCAAGAATGCTGGTGCCACTTATCAAATAATGATGGACTAGGTCTTTGAGACTCAAAGAGGTAGAAACCTTGAGGTGTATGTTGATGATGCATTAGTAAAAAGTGTTTATCCTGAAGACCACACTGAAGATCTCACAGAAACATTTGCTAACCTGAGGAAATACCAGGTCAAACTTAACCCAAAGAAATGTGTCTTTGGGGTTAAGTCTGGTAAATTCTTGGGCTTCATGGTCAGTAAATGAGGGATAGATGCCAACCCTGATAAAGTCAAAGCTGCACTAGATTTACTTGAGCCTAAAAGCATCAAGGACATCCAGAGGCTGACTAGAAGGATGACATTACTCTCTAGATTCATTGCAAGGTCATCAGAGAAATCCCAACCTTTCTTTAAGGTACTGAAAGGGAATAAAGAATTTAGTTGGGGCCAAGGGCAGCATGAAGCATTCAATCAATTGAAGGAGCACCTGATAAAGCTGCCAACCCTAGCCAGGTCAATACCAGGTGAAACACTATTCCTGTATATTGCTGTCAGCCAATCAGCTGTCAGTGCTGTCTTATTAGGAGAGTAGGACAAAGTGCAGCAACCTATGTACTTTGTAAGTCATGCCCTGACAGGGGCAGAAACCAGGTTTCCTATGACGGAGAAGGCTGCTTATGCAGTAATCACAGCAGCTAGAAGATTGAGGCCATTCTTTGATGCACATCCAATTGTTGTCCTTACTGACCTGCCATTAGGAAAATCACTTGAAAAGCTTGAAAAGTCTGGCAGGTTGACAAATTGGGCACTTTTGCTAACTGGGTTTGGCATCAGCTTTCAGCCAAGGACACCTATCAAAGCACAAGCCTTAGCTGACTTCTTAGCTGAGTGTTCCTGTTATGAAGAAGAATCCACCCAGACAGAGCCTTGGGTTGTCTACACAGATGGTTCATCAACAGATACTGGTTTTGGTTCTAGAATAGTCTTGCTCTCACTAGAAAAGGATGTCATTGAGTATGCCTTGAAGTTTACATTTCAAGCAACAAACAATGAAGCTGAGTATGAAGCTGCTATTGCTGTATTACAGCTCTGTCTATTTATTGGAGCCACCAGGGTATGTCTTATGACTGATTCCCAACTTGTTGCCAACCAGTACAAGGGGAAGTATGAGGTCAGAGAGCCAATTCTACAGGCTTACTGTACCTGAATGAAGGAGCTAGCTTCTAAGCTTCAGTCATTGTAGGTTTGTTTAATTCCCAAAGAAGAAAATATCTTGGCAGATGCATTGGCAAGGCTGGCTACAACCACTTTTCAAAATTTGACCAGGTCCATCTTTATGGAGGTGCTTCCTAAAAGAAGTCCAGAGAGTGAAGCAACATGGATGACATTTTAGCCTACAAGCAACATGGCACATTACCTTCTGACAAAGCACAGGCTAGGAAGGTCAGACTTGCAGCTCAGAGGTATACCATTATAGATGGGGAAATGTACAGAAAGTCTCACACCTCTCAACCACTACTCAAGTGTGTGGATCCTAATGAAGGGAATTACATCCTTAGGAAGATTCATGAGGGGATTTGTGGCCACCATACAGGTTCAAGAACCCTAGTTCACAAAGCCCTCCGTTTTGGTTATTACTGGCCAACAATGGATGCAGAATCCATGAGGATGGTCACTGAGTGTGACAAATGCCAGAGGTTTTCACCATCCATCAACTAACCAACATTTCAGAGAAGGATGTCAGAAAATTCCTATGGCAGAATGTGCTACCCAGGTATGGCATTCCAGTCTGCATAGTGTTTGACCATGGGAGGCAGTTTGTTGAGTTTCCTAGTGTTTTCAGTGATGACAAACAGTTGCAAGAATAGGTACATTGGTCTAATGAATACAACTGGTCTGAACAGCTGAGATATTGTTCTTGGTACTTAAAAGATAGTGACATGTATGCTAACAAGTTCTATTGTGCAAATTGTTATATGTGTTTGGCATACAAGAATTCCAACTATTGAAGCAGAAAGTCCTTCGAGGAAGACTCGAGAAGATCAAGCTTATATTGAAGATCAAGGAAGCTTCGAGAAGTTGAAGAACATTGAAGATTAGTTCTAGGATTAGAATAAGTCTTATTGTTGTATTAAGTGCATGAATGTGTTTGTTGCGTGCTTGTATTATTGGTTGATAGCATTGGGATTCGAACTTTCTCTCTTAGAGTTGAAGGCAACTAAACCAGTTGGTTGGTTGACTTTGACCCTACCAGTTGGGAGAATCGTTGTACTGTTCTCACAACGCGGATCATCTTGTCGAGCAAGAAAAGATTTTTGGAAAGTTTTTCTTAACAACGGTTTTATGGAAACTTCAAGATGATTTGGTGGGATTATAAGTTTTGGATATATGTTAATTACTTAATATGCATTTAAAGTGACATAAGATATTATATCATCTAAATATGGAATAATATCTTATGGAACTTTCCTAAAATATAAGAAGTAAATATATCTTTATTTATCTCTTATATTCTAGGTTTGCATCACTAGTAATTGCTTATAAATATCCATGCATATAGTCTCACGAATTGACACTTCTCTCCACGTTCTTAAAAGGTGTATATTTGAGAGAAAGAAACAAAGAGAAAAGTCGAAAGCCTAGATCAAGCAAGTAACGTTCATACACAAGAGTGCACACATATTGAGCGATCAAATACTCTTGTAAACTCATTAAGTGAGTAATTAAGAGAAAAGAAAGTTGAGTTGAATTACCAACGAAGGGGTTGGTGATTGGGTAGCTTTTGATAGTTCTTTAGCGAGTGCTTGTGAGTTCAAGTGCGATCTAGCACACTTGGGTTGAGTGTGGGGTGACAATTGTATGTGTGCGTTCACGTACATTGTGAGTGAGAGTTGCTTTGTTATTTCGGAGTAGAATTAATAAAAGTAACTAGGATAGGAGGACGCAGCCTAGAGTTGGGTGAACCTCGTTAAATTTCTTTGTCTTTATTATTCTTGCTCGATATTGTTTTACGTACTGTTCAACACTTATTCCGCTGCGAGACCAGTCCAACTGGTCTGCTCTACTAAAACAATACACAATCGAAATTTTTAATAGGCACTCAATTCACCCCCCCTCTTGAGTACCTTCGGGAAACCTTCAACTGGTATTAGAGCCTAAGCTTCTTGTACGGTTAACACCTAGAGAAGTTGATCATGAGTACTCAGGAGATGCAAGCAATTGGATACGACA
>SNQN01004099.1:9940-29345 GCA_008642245.1 Bassia scoparia
TGTAATGCACAACACTCAACGTACACATCAAATACACAAACCTAAGTTTCTTGTTTGTAGCTCATTCATCAAAACTTAAGGTTCAACAGATCGCTAGGCAAATTTCCATTGATCTTATAATCCAAGATTTCATTTATCCATGTATTGCCCCGATCAATAAAATGTGTTTGATCCAAATCATCGATGCTTCTCTTGTTAATGACTTCCCAAAAAACCGATCGCTGACCATTGTCAGAGGCTAAACTCGCTAATTTAAAAGTGCATCAACCTAATTGTTCTCAGATCTTGGGACTTGTGTTAGTATAAAGCTTTCCAACCCGTCAACTTCCTTCTTAACCATGTTCAAATACTTCACCATGTTCTCATTCCGAGCTTCATAGTCTCCATTTTCTGATCAGCAGCGAATCAGACTTGGCTTCRACTTTCTTTGCATCGTCCGCCTTACACATTCAAATTCCAACAACAAGGGCTTCATATTCAGCCTCATTGTTGGAAGCTTGGAAATTGAATCTCATTACATATGCATATATGACCCCCTCGAGAGACTTAAGTTGTATGCCTGCTCCGCACTCGTTTTGTGTGRCTGAATCATCTACAAAAAGAATCCAATGATCTTTCCTTAGAGTTTCGACTTCAAGTCTGGTCATCTTCACCACKAAATAATCCAATGACTGCCCCTTTTATGGCTTTCCTTGGTTCAAACTCAATATGATAGGCATTTAGCTCAATTGCCCACTTCAGCATTCTTCCCGAAGTTTCATGTTTGGAGAAAGGCTGATTAGTATACATAATGATCTTGTGGGCCACAAAATATGTTCTCAATTTGCGACATGTAGTGAAGAGTGCCAACCTAAACTTCTTTACCGTAAAGTATCGAAGCTCTACATTTTCGAGAATGTGACTAACAAAGTTGACATGCATTTATGACCCTTCTCTTTCTGCAATGAGAGCTACAGAATGGGTATGATCGGAGACAGCCAAATAGAGGTATAATGGATCGTCCYCTATTGGACTTACTCTTCGAGGAAGTGAGTGCAAATGTTCCTTTAGCCGGACAAACGACATTGTCCATTCAAATTTGGCCTTTTTCTAGATGGCATTGAAAAAAATACTGACTTTTGTCATTGAGCTTTAAACCTCCTTGACACGTCTGGGAGAAAACATATTGAGTACTGCCTGAACCTTGTCAAGKTTTGCTTAAATTTTGCGCTGGTGCACAAAATACCCTAGAAATTTTCCGGAGGTCACCCTAAAAGTGCATTTCTAAGGGTTTAACTTCATTTGAAAATGACGAAGGTTCTCAAACATTCCCCGGAATCCATGCCGGTGATGGTTCTCTGTTCACAATGTATTAACATCAATATAAGCGTCAACATTACGCCCAAGTTTGCAGCGAATATTGTGTGACACCCCGGAAAGGGGCTTTTTTATCCAAAGGATGACCTTATAGCAATTAAGAACATTATGAGTGATAGATGTCGTTTGCCTTGGTCCTCTTTCCGTTAGCGAATTTGGTGGAACCTGAAAAGGCATCCAAAGCTCAATGCCTAATCCCCTACAGTAGATCCACCAATTTGTCAATCTTTGGCAGAGGAAAACTATCCTAGGGCAGCTTGTTCAAATCGGTGTATTCAACACACCTACGCCAAGTCCCATTGGGCTTAGGCACAAGCACAACGTTGGCACCTACTCCGGAATAACTTAACACGGCCGATAAGCCCAGCATCTAGCAATTTCTTAACTTCCTCATCAGCGGCTTGCTTCTAACTTGCCCAAATTCCGTTTCTTTTACGGCACTGGCTTGTTTTCCTGATCCACATTTAGCTCATGCTGAAGCTATATTGGAATCTATACCGTGGCATTACTTCAGCACTATAAGCAAACACATCTTGGAATTCGCGGAGCAAGGAAGCAGTTCTTGCCCACAGTCGAATTGAACAAAGATCCTATCTTGATTGCTCTTTCTATCCGGGCTTCATCAATCACAAAAGTCTTCTTGATTTTTATCCACCTTAGGACATGAATATGCCTGCTAAAGGCTACACAAACAACCATTGCCTCCTGGTGAGATCCATGTTTTGAAAGTACTTGTACCGCCTTTCTCTTTTTTGGATTAGGTGACGGATTAGTGTTGTCATCCTCATCCTTGTCGGACGTAACAATTTCAAGGCGGCAAGTAACATTTTCTTGCAGATCACTGGATCTCATAAATGACCCCACTATTGTCATTACACCAAAATTCATACACAGAAGATATGAGTAACAATACAGCTTTGATTTCTATTCAACGTCGGGCTGGCTATTATAATGTTGTGAGGTAGTCATATCATTTACCACAGGAACTTGTCTACCTCATGTTTACACTTGTCTCGCTCCCAAATCTTATAGGCACGTAAATAGTGCTATGGGAGAACTACCTGCTCTCAAACCCGATCATCAGCTGGCCAACTTTGACAAAAGAACATCGTCAAACTTAAGTTTTGATAGACAACTGAAACTGATTATGTCGAGGAGCTTCATGTATCAATCAAGATTCTTTTTACCTTTAAGTTTGCCACTTTTATTCGACCACTAAGGGTATCAATGTGGAGTCTTCACAGGAATGGAATCCTATAACTTTGGGAAATCTTGAGCTTCTGGGAAGTGATCATCCTGGAATATCAGTCACCATCATTGAGAAGAGGCTCTGTAGGTAATCTTTTTTCCTATCATAGTAGGGTTACTTGCAGCAAACCCTCCGGAGATCATATGAACAACTTCTAGATACGGTGTCTGCTCATCTTCCACTAGGTAATTGCCATATTTCTCTTTTTCCTGAGTCTTTACCTTGCCTTTGATTAGGTGCTTAGGAACTTTTCCCTTAAACAGCGAGAAGCATCTAGTGCCCCGAGAGATAGAAACACATTCGTCGAACATGTCCTATATCTTTGTGAATTACAAATGTTTAAACTTGTCTCTTCTTCTCCTATATCGATTTCATGCTGGAGAGGATCCTGGTTTTCAATTTACTCTTGATCTCCATTGTAACAAGTATATTAAACTTTGGCTAACTACTCATACTTTGGGCACGTCACAACGTCGGTTCTTCTCTTCTTTTCCCTTCTAATTTACTTTCCGGGGACTTCTCATAATTGCATAAGTCCTAACCTTTTTCTATCCCATTATATAGCCGTTTTTGTATTGCCTATTCGCCCCCAGATCTCAGGTTCCAACATCCTGTTTCCTTATGACTCTTATTTTGGCGTTGCATGTTTCTTCAGCATGAATCCATAATTTTCCTCTTTAGAGCTAGGGTTGATATTCCTATACACCTGCCTAATGAGGTCGATGGGAAACTTACTGTCACGGGTAATCCCCTGAAGAAATTATCAAATGGCACGATGAATCAAATAGGCCTGCCAATTTGCCAGGAATTGTAGTTGAAAGTGCTTTACATAACGCGGCAAAGATTCGTCTACTCCTGCTTCACTTTCCAAATGGATGCTACAACTTTCTCCCGCCTCCTGGCCATAAGTAATGGGAGAACATAAGCCACTGTGATAAGTTATGTTGGATACCATTGAGCCACTTTTGAGCGAACCCTTTGAGATCACTAGAAAGATAACGACACAAGTAGCTCATCATCCGGTGGGTTGAGTGGCATGTAAAGTGTTGCTAGTAGTATTAGATGATCATCGGGAAATCCTTTTCCATCGAAGGGAGTCATGGTTGGCACTTTAACCTTCTTGTAGGTCAGGGAGCAGTCAAAATGGAGACGAAAAGAGGATAAATATGGGATATAGCATTAGGCTCCGACATTTTTCTCCAAAGGCGAATCTCCTGTAGGGCAGGAGGTTCTTGTAATGTGCGTATAGCGATTTTCAGCCCTTCCATTGTCAATTATTCCTTTAGATTTTTCCATTGTCACTTGGCTGCGACTAAGAGGCCGCCTAAGGAGAGTGGTCTCATCACCTGCATTATTGAAGTGGAGGCTGGAATATACGAATATCCATTCCAACCGGCTTTTCTTTAATATTTCCTTTTTTCAAATTCAAATCGACTCGAGCATTACTTGATTTCTAGCATGTTATCTTTTAGCATCTCTCTCAAATTCCTAACCCTGGTTTCTTGGCCTCAATCATATGTCCAGCACATAGCTTCCGCTGTGGCTTAGGGGAAGGCATGTTCCAATTTACATATCTTCTTTCATTTTCCTTTGGAAGGCGGAACAGGATTTGGCCGACGCGAAACCATATTTGGGAGTATCTAGCCAAACTATGAGTTCTTGGCGTTCTTCAATATCGGGTCGGAGCCTCGCCCTTGATCTTTCATCCTTTGTCTCATTCCTCTTTCTTGCTAAACCACCACATGCCGAGCACTCTTGACAGTGTGCGGAGTTTTTTTAATTTGGGGACTATTAGGAGACGTAAAGTTGCTTTGCTGGCTTCTTCTGATTTTTGGCCTTTTGGAGTTGTTCTTCATAAGATATCTTAGCTAAGGCAACGTGTTGTTCAGGGATGTCCTTGGCCTGTTCAGCAGCTTCCTTTGCTTTGTTCTGCTGCCTGCGCGATTTTCATCTTTAGATTTTCACAAGTCGAATATTCCTTGAAGTCTGCATACGTTAGTCCAAATGCCAACATAACATTTCATGCATCTCCCAGGTAACATTTCCTGGAGAGTGTTGATAAGGTGGAATCCATCTCCGTTAGGCGTGGAAGACGAACCTCATCGTGTATCACTACGATTTCTTGTATCAATAATGTTTACGATTTGGATGTCTAGAAGTTGCTTATCACTTACCATCTCAATTAGTTTTCCACAAACGGCGCCAATTTCAGCCTAGCAGCAGAGAACACTTACTTGTATGGTAAGAGAAGACTTCTTATCGATACAATAAGGGAAGAGTAATTCCAAAGCATAGGTAATTGATGCGAGGTCCAATGTCCAAGTCCAAAGCAATAGGCAGAACTCCTCCTACCTGCACACAAAGGAAAATAATCCTAATAGGATTATCGTCCCTCCGATGCCTAAGTTAGAGTTTGCCTGAGGAGGCTAGATTAAATAAAAAAGAACTAAACTTTCTTGTGAATATGAGGAAATAAAAGAGAGAGAGAGGGAGAGAGAGAGTCTATTTTTTGGGAAAAAGTGTCTAACCCCTTTTTGGGGAAATGAGCATGGTATTTATAGTAGTAGGGTTTTTGCGAAAATATTTCTCCTTGCGCCAGATTTTGACAAGTGTTAGGATCTTGTTTATTTGGGCATGATTAGGCTTTATGAAGAGATGGACCTTTTGAATTGGKCCTAGTGCTAAGTTAGATGAAATGACTAACCCAATATTAACTTTGGGTTCAAAATTTAAATTAGCGCACCCTCAAATTTGGGCCAGGCCCGGTTTAGTTGGGTCGTATCACTAACTAGAGAGGCAATGTAGTTTAAGTGCGACCTTACTCTATTTTTGTTCATTTGTGTAACTCATTCATCTACAATTTTTCAAATTATAAATGAATAAAAATATATCATAAAGTTAAGTACATTGCAACTTGAATAATTTTCAATCCTATATTATACGCACTCATATCAAGCTACATACGATGCAAATTCGTTCTTAAATCTTAAATAATGAATCAATAATTAGATAAACATTTTACATTAAGTTACCTCGACACTCCAAGTATGACCACTAGACATATGAGTGTAAGATTTTTGGAATCTCATAAACCTTACTCTTTTTCTTTTTTTTTTTTTTTTTGCAATTTTTCATATTATAAATGAGTAAAAAAAACATAAAGCAAAGTACAAGTGATTGCACTTTGAAAAAAAATGCTCAATATGAACATACAATTCAAGTCCGTTGTTAAATCGTAAATAATGCACCAATAATTAGATAGAAAGATACTCAACATTAAGTATAGCTTAATACCCCCCAAGTAGGACCACAAGCTAAGATATAGAGGAATGTAAGATTGTTGAAATTTCAAAAACTAGAATTTATGGATATGAGGGATATACACATCCGGAAAATTCTTTGATGGTCTTTATTGTAAANGTAGTTGAAATGCTTTACATAACTCTGCAAAGATTCGTCTACTCCCTGCTCCACTTTTCCCAAATGGATGCTACACTTTTTCTCCCGCCTCCTGGCCATAAAGTRATGGGAGAACATCATAGCCACTRTGAATAGAGTTAGTTGGTAACCCATTGARCCACTTTTGAGCAACCCTTTGAGAATCACTAGAAAGAAACGACACCAAGTAGCATCATCGGTGGGTTGAGTGAGCATTAAGTGTTTGTAAGTAGATAGATGATCATCGGGATCACCTTTTCCATCGAAGGAGTCAATGTTGGGCACTTTAACCTTCTGAGGTCAGGGAGCAGTCAAAATGGAGACGAAAAGAGGATAATGATGGGCAWTAGATAAGGCTCCGACCTTTTCCTCCAAAGGCGAATCTCCTGTAGGGAGGAGGTTTCCTTGAATGTCGTATAGCGATTTCTCAGCCCCTTCCATTGTCAAATTATCCTTTATTTTTCCATTGTCACTTGGCTGCCTATAGAGGCCGCCTAAGGAGAGTGGCTCATCACGCATACTTGAAGTGGAGGCGGAATACGAATATTCCCCATCTCCAACGGCCTTTTCTTTAATTCCTCTTTTTTCATTCAAGATCGATCGAGCATCTTGATTTCTAGCATGTTTATCTTTTAGCATCTCTCTCAAATCCCTAACCCTGGCTTTCTTGGYCTCAATCATATGCCACACATCCTGTCGTGGCTTAGGGGAAGGAGTTCCCAAATTTACATATCTTCTTTCCATATTTCCTTTGGAAAGGCGGAACAGGATTTGGCCGACRCGAACCATATTTGGGAGTATCTACAAACTTATGAGTCTTTGGTTCTTCAAATCGGGTCGGAGCCTCGCCCTTGAGTCTTTCATCCTTTGTCTCATTCCTCTTTCTTGCTAAACCACCACATGCCGAAGCACTCTTGACAGTGGTAGTTTTTAATTTGGGGACTTTAGGAGTCTCCTAGCCTGCATACTGAAGGTTAAAGAGAGAGCTTAACATGCAAACCCAAAAATCACACGCAACCACCGGATCGAACGGCAACCCTTGACATCAACGCAAACCCACATTGCATTTCTCCTTGGCACAACCCTTTAAGATACGACATCCACCGAACGTACCACTTCAGATCATCCGCGCAAGTTTTAGGGTTTGAGTTACGTAGTGGTGGGTTTGTTAGGATTTGTTCAAGTTGTTAGGGTTTTGTTGCTTTTGGTGAGTGGTGTTTTGGTGGTTGGGCTTGGTGCGGTGGAAGAGAGTGCTAGAGTGGTGTTGGAGTGGTGGTGTATTTGATTTGGGTGGATAGTTTTCCTGGGCAGTGTTGGTGGAGGTGGATTTGGCGGTGTTGAGGTGAAGATATGATGGCGGTGGGCAGGGAAGGGGATGGAGTTGCAAGGGAGGGGGGTTTGAAGACGAGAGAGAGAGAGAGAGAGAGCCTAAAGGGGTGATGTTCGTGATGATTAGATTAGGATTTTTTTTTGGTTTAATAAGGGTATATTAGTAAAAATTTAACTAGCTTTTAATGATTTTTTAAGGGAGGAATTTGAGTGAATTGGTTATGTTTAATTAATATTCCGTGAAATTGGTAGCTACAACTTAGAATTTGAAAAAAAAACACGAGGGCTACAATAGAATTCGCAACAATTGATGGCTACCATATAGAAAACCTAAGATAGTTGTTTATTTTAAATGAAAACTAAATACAACTCAAGCACACTATGCCCGACTTCCATTCAAGTGTAATGCATATTTCCTCATCTATCACCATCATCTCCTTTAATGATCAATACTCCCTTAAACATTATACATTCACTTCATTCAGATATATCTTTTATCATGCCCAATAAAATACTCACCTTTCATCTTTATTTTCATCCCAAATTGTCAATCTGGAACTTCTCCAATCATTAATCCAAACATACATAAGTCCTAAAATACAAGAATAAATACTTCTCATTAAGACTCATTCAACTTACTCTTCTCTCTCTCTACTAATATTACCTCAAATTAGTTCTCACACTAGCTTGATAATGTCATCTTACATTGAGTGTAAAATCCATTATTCTTGCTAGCACTAAAAGAAGTTCTAATTTTGATTGGTCTAGTACCAAAGGCAACTCGACGTTCTAATCATGTATTGTCGAGCTTTAAGATACGTTGGTACATACATATAAGTAGTTAATGAAAGTTTATAGTTAAACACCACTATTGAACTCTTAACAATTTACATTAGTAAAGTCATTCATAATTGTTATTTATTCCTTACCTTATGCGATTATTCATAAAAAGTGACTAAACCTATAGAACTTCCAGCAATATTAAGTATTGATGTCGCACATCACTTCATACCGACCTACAGAAATACATAACAAACACTTCCTTGTAGTTTCTGATAGATGTTATATAGTTAGTGTCTGACTCATATCAATACTTAAGGATTTCAACATTATTACACTCCCTTTTGTTTATGATGACAAACCAAAGCCCAAAAACCTACTTATATGATCTAATACATCTAGAAGCGTTTTAAATACAGCAAGATTGTGACGTTTATAAAGACCCAACCTAATTTAAAGTGCATAAGAGTATGGCATGAGCAGGGAAAAACTTTAAATGCAGGTGAAGGAAATTTTATATCTCATCTATAGGTGACGTTAATTTTCTTAATTATGCTTATCTTCTTCGTCACATGAATGACTATATATGTATTAATAAGCTCATTCTATATTTCCACAAGACTTAAGAGGAATATTGCCTTTGTTTTTCCGCTCTGTGTTTTGGCTGTATCTAATTCAATACTACATTAATTCATATCATTACATTATCATGACTCAATATAAACCATAAACCTATGAATTAGGATTTCATAAGGCTGGGTTGTTCCCTCGTTTTCACAAAGCATGTAAGCAAGCAGGGATAAAGATAATCACTAAAGCGAGACAATGACATCACAATAGAAACACATTGAAAGTATTTAAACTAATTAACTAGCATTTAATTAGAGATAATTAAATGTCTATTACGCCCCCTCAAATTTAGTATCAAAAAAAACATAGAAAACTATCCCATGGCCCTTTTTAAAAGGACAAAACCAATTATCTATCAGCGGACGAAAATTTAAAGTATTCTTCTGAATATAATTGATAATAATAATAATAATAATAATTAGATAATAATATAATAATAATAATAATAATAATAAATAAGTAATAATATAATAATTTTAATAATAAGAAAGGATAAAATCATTATAATAGCACCTAATATTTATCAATAATATTTAAATATAAATATTAATAATAAATAATTTAATAATAAACCTACATATATATAATAAGGTAAAATAACACGTATAGGAAACTAATATTATAATAATAATAATAATATAATAATAATAATAATCAATAAAGGGTGGGTTGAATTTGAGTAGCTGGGGGACAGGAGAAACTCAAACTTCAGTCGCTTCTTTCTTCTTGAACTCTTCAATTACTCTAAGTCACAGAAGCTTCTTGTCCTTTCGCTTAGGATATCATTACTGGCCTTTAAGACTTCAAAGCAAGTTTCATGTAATGCACAGCCTCCAACGGTACACATTCAAATACAACAAAGCCTAAGTTTCTTGTTTGTAGCTATTCATTCAAAATTTAAGGTTCAACAGATCGCGTACGGCAAATTTCCATTGAAATCTTTATCCAAGATTTTCGCATTTATCCAATTCGTTTGCCCCGGATGCAATAAAATGGTGTGTTGATCCAAATCATCGATGCTGTTCTTTGTTAATAGACTTCCCAAAAACGTCGCGTGACGCATTGTCAGAGGTTAAATCTTCGTTAATTTAAGTGCATCACCTAATTGTTCTCAGATCTTGGACTTGTGTTAGTATAAAGCTTTCCAACCCGTCACTTTCCTTCGTAACTGTTCAACATACTTCACCACTGTTCTCATTCCGGCTTCAATAGTCTCCATTTTCTGATCGCATGGCGAATCAGACTTGGCTTCGACTTTCTTTTGCATGTCCGCTTACACATTCAATTCCAACAACAAGGGCTTTATATTCAGCCTATTGTTGGAAAGCTTGGAAATTGAATCTCAATTACTATGCATATATGACCCTCGAGAGCTTAGTTTGTATGGCCTGCTCCGCACTCGTTTTTGTGGTGGCTGAATCAATCCTACAAAAAGAATCCAATGATCTTTCCTTAGAGTTTTCGACTCAGTCTGGTCATTCTTCACCCTAATAATCCAATGATGCTCCCTTTTTATGGCTTTTCCTTGGTTCAAACTCTAATATGATGGCATTTAGCTCAATTGCGTTTGTCCTCTTCAAGCATTCTTCTCCGAAGTTTCATGTGTTGGAGAAAGGCTGATAGTATACTTAATGGATCTTGGGTGGGGCCACAAAAAATATGTTCTAATTTGGCGACATGTAGTGAAAAGAGTGCCAACCTAAACTTGCTTTAACCGGGTGAAAGTATCGAGTTGTTTATGTTTTTTCTCTACGTACTTTTTGAGAATGTGACTACAAAGTTGACATGCATTTATGACCCTTCCTCTTCTGCATGAGAGCTAGCAGAATAGGGTGATGAATCGGAGACAAGCAATATAGATGGTTATAATGGATCGTTCCCTATTGGACTTACTCTTCGAGGAAGTGAGTGCAAATGTTTCCTTTGCCGGACAAACGACATTGTCCATGTCAAATTTTGGCCTTCTTTCTAGATGGCATGTGAAAAAATACTGACTTTTGGTCATTGAGCTTTAAATCCTCCTTTTGACACACGTCTGGGAGAAAACATCTTGAGTACTGCCTGAATTGTCAGGTTTGCTAAATTTTGCGCTGGTGGCACAAGAATACTTCTAGAAATTTTCCGGTAGGTCACCCTAAAAAGTGCATTTTCTAAGGGTTTTAACTTCATTTGAAATGACGAAGGTTCTCAAACATTCCCCGGAATCCATGCCGGTGATGGTTCTCTGTTCACAATGTATTAACATAATATAAGCGTCAACATTACGCCCAAGGTTTGCAGCGATATTGTGTTTGACACCTTCCGGAAAGGGGCTTTTTTACTCCAAGGATGACCTCTAATAGCAATTAAAGAACATTATTGAGGATAGATGTCGATTTGCCTTGGTCCTCTTTGCTACCGTTAGCGAATTTGGTGGAACCTGAAAAGGCATCCGGAAAGCTCATGCCCTAATCCCGCTAGTCAGTGTAGATCCACCAATTTTGGTCATCTTTGGCAGAGGAAAACTATCTCTAGGGCAGACTTGTTCAAATCGGTGTATTCAACACACCTACGCCAAGTCCCATTTGGGCTTAGGCACAAGCACAACGTTGGCCCACTCCGGAATCAATTAACACGGCGCGATAAGCTCCAGCATCTAGCAATTTCTTAACTTCCTCATAAGGCGGACTTTGCTTCTTAACATTAGCCTCAAATTCTCGCCGTTTCTTTTTACGGCACTGGCTTGTTTTCCTGATCCACATTTAGCTCATGCTGAGCTATATTGGAATCTGATACCGTGGCATTACTGTCAGCACTATAAGCAAACATCATCTTTGGAATTCGCGGGAGCAAGGAAGCAGAGTTCTGCCTCCACAGTCGAATTGAAGCAAAGATCCTATCTTGATTGCTCTTTCTATCCGGGCTTTCATCAATCACAAAGTCTTCTTGATTTTTATCCCCTTAGGAATGAATATGCCTGCTAAAGGCTACACAAACAACCATTGCCGGTCCTGGTGGAGATCCATGTTTTTTTGAAAGTATATGTACCGCCTTTCTCTTTTTTGGATTAGGTGTACGGATTAGGTGTTGCATCCTCACCTTGCATCGACGTGAACAATTTCAAGGCGGGGGTCAAGTAACATTTTTTCTTGAGATCACTGGATCTCATAAATGAATGCCCGCCACTATTGCGTCATTACACTCGAAAATTCATACACAGAAGATATGAGTAACAAATTACAGCATTTTAGATTTCTTGATTCAACGTCGGGCTGGTTCCTATTATAATGTTGTGAGGTAGTTCATATCAATTTACCACAGGAACTTGTCTAGACCTCATGTTTACACTTGTCTCGCCCCAAATCTTATAGGGCAGCGTATAGTGGCTATGGGGAGAACGTACCTGGCTCTCAAACCCGATCAATACAGCTGGCCAACTTTGACAAAAGAACGATCAGTCAAACCTTAAGTTTTGTATAGACAACTGAGAACTGATTATGTCGAGATGGAGCTATCTGTTAATCAATCAAGATTCTTATTTAAAACCTTTAAGTTTGCCACTTTTTACTTCGAACCATAGGGTATCAGATGTGGAGTCTTACAGGAATGGAATCCTATAACTTTGGGAAATCTTGAGCTTCTGGGAAGTGATCAAATCCGGAATAATATCAGTCACCATCATTGAGAAGAAGGCTCTGTATGGTAATTCTTTTTTCCTATCATAGTAGGGTTACCTTGCAGCAAACCCTCCGGAGATCATATGAACAACTTAGATGGTGTCTGCTCATCTTCCACTAGGTAATTGCCATATTTCTCTTTTTCCTGAGTCTTTACCTTGCCTTTGATTTAGGTGCTTTAGGAACTTTTCCCTTAAAACGAGAAGCATCCTAGTGCCCCGTAGAGATAGAAACACCGATTCGTCGAAATGTCCTATATCTTGGTGAATTACAAATGTTAACTTTGTCTCTTCTTCTCCCTAGTATAGATTTCATGCTGGAGGAGGATCCCTTGGTTTTCAACCCTTTACTCTTGATCTCCATTGTTATCACAAGTATATTAAACTGTTTGGTAATACTCATACTTTGGGCCGCGGTCACAGTCGGTTCTTCTCTTCTTTTCCTTCTGAATTTCTTTCGTGGGACTTCCGTCATTCGAATTGCATAAGTTAACCTTTTTCTATCCCTATTTAAAGTAGCCTGTTTTTTGTATTGCCTATTCGCCGCCTCCAGATTAAGGTTGCCAACATCTCTTTTTCTCTTATACTCTATTTTGGCGTTGCATGTTCTTCAGCGATGAATCCATATTTTTTCCTCTTTAGAGCTATGGGTTGGAAGTATTCCTTAATACACCTTGCTAATGGAGGTCGATGGGAACTTACTAGTCACTGTGGTAATCCCCTGAGAAATTATCAAATGGCACGATTATCAAATAGGTCCTGCGCAATTTGCCAGGATTTTTGTAGTTGAAAGTGCTTTTAGCATAACTGCTGCAAGATTTCGTCTACTCCTGCATTCACTTTTCCAAATGGATGCTTACAATCTTTTTCTCCCGCTCCCTGGCCATAAGTAATGGGAGAATCATAAGCCACTGTGATAGAGTTAGTTGGAACTATTCCATTGAGCCACTTTTGAGCGAACCCTTTGAGATCATCTAGAAAGATGAATCGAGCACAAGTAGCCATCATCCGGTGGGTTGAGTGAGCATGTAAAGTGTTTGCTAGTAGATTAGATGATCATCGGGAACACCTTTTGCCATCGAAGGGGAGTCATGGTTGGGCACTTTAACCTTCTTGAGGTCAGGGATGAGTCAAAATGGAGAGAAAAGAGGAATAAATGATGGGCATATAGATAAGGCTCCGAACCTTTTCTCCAAAGGCGAATCTCCTGTAGGGAGGAGGTTCTTCCTTGCTAATGTGGTCGTATAGCGAATTTTCAGCCCCTTCTCAATTGGTCAAATTATTCCTTTAGATTTTTCCTTGTCACTTGGCTGCGATAAGAGGCCAGCCTAAGGAGAGTGGTCTCAATCACCTGCATTTATTGAAGGTGGAGGCTGGAATATCGAATTTCCCATTCCAACGGCCGTTTTCTTTAATATTTCCTCTTTTGTTCAAATTCAAGATCGACTCGAGGCATTCTTGATTTCTTTAGCATGTTATCTTAGCATCTCTCTCAAATTCCTAACCCTTGGCTTTCTTGGCTCAATCATATGTCACAGCTACATTAGCCATTCCTGCTGTGGCTTAGGGGAAGGAGTTCCAAATTTACATATCTTCTTCAGTTTTCCTTTGGAAGGCGGAACAGGATTTGGCCGACGCGAAACCATATTTGTGGAGTATCTGAGCCAAACTTATGAGTTCTTTGTGCGTTCTTCAATATCGGGGTCGGAGCCTCGCCCTTGAGTGCTTTCATCCTTTGTCGTCATTCCTCATTTCTTGCTAAATCCACCAAATGCCGAGCACTTTGACAGTGTCGGGCCGGCAGTTTTATTTATATTTGGGGCTATTAGGAGATCGTGAAAGTTGCTTTTGCTGTGCTTCTCTCTGATTTTTGGGCCTTCGTTGGAGTTGTTCTTCATAATGATATCTTAGCTATAGGCAACGAATGTTGGTTCAGGGTGTCCTTGGGCCTGTTCAGCAGCTTCTGTTGCTTTGGTTCTGCTGCCTGGCGCGTGGTTTTGAGTGTGTGGTTGTTATGCGTGCGATCCTGCTGATGGCTTTTCATCTTTTTAGATTTTCACATAGTCGAATGATTCCTTGAAGTCTTGCATTACGTTAGTCCAAATGCCAACATACTTTCATGCATCTCCACAGGTAACATTTCTGGAGAGCTGTTGATAAGTGTGTGAATCCATCTCCGTTAGGCGTTGGAAGGCGAACCTCATGGTGTATCCACTAGATTTCTTGTATCAATATATGTTTACGATTTGGATGTCCTTATGAAGTTTGCTTACTCACTTCCGATCTCAATTAGTTTTCTCACAAACTGGCGCCAATTTTAGCCTAGCAGCATGAGAACACTTTACTTGTATGGTAAGAGAAGACTTTCTTATCGTACATGATGGAGGGAAGAGAATTTCTCAAACATGGTAATTGATGCGAGGGTCCAATGTCCAGCCAAGCAATAGGCAGAGACTCCTCTACCTTGCCAAAGAAATAATCCTAATAGGATTATCGTCCCTGGCCATGCCTAAGTTAGAGTTTGCCTGAAGGAGGCTAGATTAATAAAAAGGGACTAAACTTTCCTTGTGAATATGAGGAATATGAAAAGAGAAGAGAGAGAGGAGAGAGAGAGTCTTTTTTTGGGAAAAGTGGTCTACTCCTTTATTGGGGAAATGAGCAGGGTAGTTTATAGTAGTTAGGTGTTTTGCGAAAATATTTTCCTTCGGCAGATTTTGACAAGTGTTAGGATCTTTGTTTATTTTGGGCATTAGATTAGGCTTTTATGAAGAGATGGAGCTTTTGAAACATTGCCGGGCTAGTGCTAAGTTAGATGAACTGACTACCCAGATATTACTTTGGGTTCAGAATTTAAATTAGCGCACGCCTCAAATTTGGGGCCAGGACGCGGTTGTAGTTGGTGTCGTATAACTAAACCTAGAGAGGCAATGTAGTTTAAGTGCGACTTACTCTATTTTTGTTTATTTGTGTAACTCATTCATCGTAGCAATTTTTTCAATTTAAATGAATAAAAATATATCCATAAAAGTTAAGTAGCATTGGCAACTGCAATAATTTTCAATTCTATATTATACGCACCTCATTATCAACTTACATAGATGCAAATTCGTTCTTAAATCTTAAATAATGAATCAATAAGCTTAGATAAACATTTTACATTAAGTTACTTCGACACGCCTAACGTATGACACATAAGATCATATGAGGTGTAGATTTTTGGAATGCTCAATAAACCTTACTCTTTTTCTTTTTTTTTTTTTTTTTTTTGGCCAATATTTTTCTATTATACAACTGAGTAAAAAGCATAAAGGCAAGTACAAGTGATTGCACTTGTGAAAAATTTGCTCAATATGACAATCAAGTTCAAGTCCGTTGTTAATCGTAATATGCACAATGTAATTAGATAGAGAAGATACTGCAATTAAGTAGATGTTATATACCTCTCCAAAGATGGACTAAAGCTAAGATTTATAGAGGAATGTAAGATGGTTTGAAATTTCAAAAAACTAGAATTTTAATGGACTGAGGGAATTATACAACATCCGAAAAATTCTACTTTGATGGTCTTTATTGTAAAGGACTACCGAAGTCATGAAATGTCATTTTTTTAAATAAATTATTTGTTTATTTTGGTAAATCATAAATATTTAAGGTTTCTTACCTAATAACTCAAACAATTTGAACTTATAAATTCTAGGATTTTGAGGAAAATATATGAGTATTTAATTTTTATTTGAAAGAAATTAAAAGTTAACATAAAAAAATATTATTACATATTTTATAAAATTTTTTAATTTTGAGAAATGAAAAAATCTACTTTGATGGTACAGTAAATTTGGTTAAAGTAGAATTAGTTTATTGATTTATTTCAATCAAATATGTAATACTGCCCTGTACTTTCTTTGTTTTATTAATGTGTATTTTTAATCTTATATTGATGCAACTTTTTCATTCCTATATAAGTTGTTTAAATTATTCATACAATTTTCTTTTTGGGACAGTATGTTTTTTTTCTCTTTTTTTTTCTTTTGTAAAAAAACTCGGTCATCATCTAACCAAGCGTGAGTGTGAAAACATAATAAAAATGCAATAACTCCGAAACAAAAGGAGGCGAGTCTATAAGGACTACTTATATTTTTGATGGTAATCTCATATGATAATACTAATAGCAAATTCTTTTATCTTATCTTAACTATGCTAGATAATTTAAAGTTGTCTGTTGATGTTATATATATGACACTATGGTAAATCGGTTGCTTTATAAGGGCCAGTCAACTTCAGCTTAGTCATAGAATATATTATATTTTTGGGTTTCAATCACCATTAGCTGTATAGCTTTTGTGATAAGTGCTTTATATGTGCTTTATTTTTCATATCAAATTTATTTCAATTCATCCGGTTCAAGTTGATTCCTGAACGCTAATTTCAGTTCTCTCATAACAGGCTTCATTTTCAATTATTTTTAAATTCAAGTAAACAGATTTCTAAGTCTGTACATGAACACCAGTATTCATTGAATCTAATATTGGGGCTGGCTACATAGGACTTTTCTAAAGTGTTAGTAAAAATTTTTGTGTATGGAATTATTGTATCGTGTGTAATTTAATCTATTTGGTTCTTAACAATTTTTTAAACAATTGTTTGTGTGTTAAAGTTAGAAAAAATGCGCGAGATGTGCCCCAAATTAAGTTTTTTTTATGATTGGACTTCCCCCGTTTAGAGGTTGGTTTTGAGCCTTAGTTTTGTCGTATACGGTATGTCAGTACCTGTTACCTGTGTCGGTTTTACGTTGGTTTTCTATAGGAAAGATATATGTTGTGCAACTTTGTCTTGTAGTAGAATGGGGGTTTGTGAGCATCAGTAGAAGGAGGACTGTTTATCGATGAGCGTTATAGAGATCGAAAATAGGATGGAGAAAATATGGAAAACATCATTTTAACCAAATGTTTGGCGTTGTGATTATGACTACGATATCTCAAAACTTTGTGGTGCGATGTGGTAAGTCCACGTATAGTTTGTGTCGAATAGAATAAGGGTACGGAAAATAGTAATTTGAGCTTGACTCGAAATGACGTTAGTTCTGGTACTGGTCTTTTATAATGTAGGACCTGACCAAGAGTGATGACAATGTCTCATGTTATTTCTTAATTGTACAATTGCCGCGCTGTATTGTCATGTGTTATGAACCGCCACGTCAAGGTCCACATGTTACACGAGGTAAGTCTATTTTGTTGTATATATATAGGCAAAGAACAAGATGGAGTTCTTTAACAGGCTATCTAGATAGTATATTCTTATGTTGATTTGGTGTTCAAAATATGGTAACGAATGCATGTGGGAATATTTGGCCGAGTTACTTATCACGACATTCAATTTGCAATCTTACGCGTATCCAGAGATGCACTGGACAGTTCATTAGCATCTGTGGAATGTTCTGATTGCCATTGGCTGTGACATCCGCCGAACTTGAAGCTTCCGCCCCATGCATTGTCTCATGTGGGAGACTCCAATTTGTGAATAAGTTAGGTCCTCTCTGTAGACAGAGTGGTCCAACTTACTAGCCGCAGCGTGCCCGGGCTCCGTGGCCACGTGCCGCCCACATATGTGCTCCAACTCGATCACTGAACCTCTTTCTTTCTTTCTTCTGCTGTGCTGTGTGCTTTCAATACTCTTATTTAAACCTGTTTTGATTGATTTCTTTCCACTATCTTGTAGATCTATAAAAAACAAAAGATATGAAAGAAAGAAGAAAGAAGAAAGAAGAAAGAAAGGACAAAGAAAGAAAAGAAGCAAAAGGTAGGGCAATTATAAGAAGGTCGGGTCTATTATTGGGGGTAAGTTTGATAGGTTATAAAAATGGCGGTTGAGAGTTGCTGTGGAAGAATGATTGCTTTTTTGGGCAGATTTAAACAGGCAAATTTTTTTTGCTTAATTGATGAAGACGATGATCATTTCACCTGTTTCCCATTTCCCTTCTAATTCCGCAGGTAAATTTTCTTCCACCTTTTCTCTTTCTCATCTATTGTTTTGCTTACTTCTACTTCAAATCTTCTGAAATTTTCTAACTTGATCATAAACTTAAGGCTCAAGCTGTGGCTGGATACTTTGTCTTACGTAACACTACTTCCTCTTGGTTTTTTCGGAACAATAACCTTAAAAAAACTATGGAATTCAATCGTGTTCATTTTATTTTTTGTCCCGTATGTGTGGTTTTACCTTAGTTTTAAATAAGCAGTTCGCCGTGAAAAATGTAGCACCTTAAATAAGACGAACTATTTAATCTCTCATACACACATAGGTTTTCTGCAACTGAGAATATTTTGATAGCTGGGTTGAATTGGAAGGTTGTTTTTTAGTTCTAATTTCAATAATTGATATGTTGTAACATATCCGTCAAAAAAAACATATGTATGTACTACAGAGTATCGTAGCCTACTTAGAGTGTTGATTTCCGCACTTTCTAAAACGACTGTTTCCGCATCTTCCCCTCTCACATGTGGATTACAAAATTATCTCTTCACTACCAATAAGTCTAAAATTATAGTCTGCGTATCATATGGACATTACGATTGGGAAATGCATAAAAGTACCTTCGAGTAGGTCAAGTAAAGGACCTAGTTTATATGGTCGATTTTATCTTTTCCAATTAGTCCCTAAGTTAATTTTTTTCAGTGTTTGAATCGCATAGAAGTTTCCGTATAGGAGGTTAAATGTCCGTTTTGTATTTCTGGATATTTACGTAATAATACTTTATGTTTTTTCCGTTAAAAAAAAAGTTTTAATTCATTGATTTGTGAAATTATATATATTATTGTTATTTTAAAAAAATAACACCCTATCAATACAAATTTGTGAAATAAAATTAGGATTCGCCTTTATTTGATCTATGGGAGTTTCTATATCAATTTATGATTGCGACACTGCAGGTTTGAGGACTGGACGATTTATGTAAAATTGTCATAATGAAT
>SNQN01004099.1:29370-54669 GCA_008642245.1 Bassia scoparia
TTGAAGGACTTGAACGATATATGTCAAAATGTCAAATGAATTAATGAAAGCCAGCCGCCCATACTTTCCTTGCTATCTAAATGGCTAGTTAATAACCTTATCTACACTGTCGAAAAAGCTTTAATGAAAAATGATTAACCAAACACAATATAACATTAAATAGTGATTTTGAATCTAAACTATGATTATACTARAATTTCAACSTCAAAAATATGAGCCGTAGATTTTCAGTTAATTTAGGCAAAAATCAACAAATGAATCTACGAAAGACATGAATATCATGCAATGAGATTAGGACCTTGATTAGGTTGCTTAAGGCCAAGTTGTAAGGTTATACAAACAAACATGATACGAGTATATTTTATTTACATGTTCAAGAAACCCAATAATTTAGATATTTAATCCCATTTTACGGTTTTTACCTTATTTAATAATTAATATCATGTTGCTGATCATATTAATCATTTTTGTACAGAATTACGCAACATCAAGGATTCATCATCATCCACCAATATTGCCAACACAATTCATGATGTACCAACAAAGTTGTAGAAGAGAGATGTGCAAAGGAACTGGGGTTTTCATTCCACAATCATCTCAGCCAAGAAGAAAAAATAAGCAAGGAAAGCGCTCGTCACAATCTTACGCTGCCAAATCCAACAACAGCAACAACAATAAGCAACTTGCTCATTCCAAAGGAAGGACAAATAATGTTGCGGCTCATACTAATCCGCCTTACGCCACAAATTGCGTCAATCAGTACTAATTAATCGACTTAATTAGTACTATTATACTACATAATTACGCTAATTAATTAATTCATATATATATGTTAGAAATGGATTGATATTGATGAGTGATTTGATAATTATATAAGTATTCTTTTTAGATGATGTAGCTTGGCAACCTAAGTGTTCCTTGCTTTTATTGTAAGGTTGAGGGGGCAAGGAGTATGAGATTTGGTACGTGTAACAAAAATAATGAGCTACTTTTAGATAGTATATTGAATTAATTAGCTTGAGTTTTGTAACATTTTTTTTTATGAAGGTCTTAGCAAATTTTTAAGACCTTATTWAAATTGTAAGATTGATATTAAATTATTAATATAGGTAATAAGAATGTTTTTCTTCCAAATATATAGAAAATATGCATTGTGTTTGGCACTTTATCAACAAAAAATATTTGACAAACAATTGTATGTGGTCTGCCACAATTTAACAATATGGTGTGGCCTTGTAAATGAGGAAGTCCATTAAGACAAAGTAACGGAGTCCATTAATTTATTGTAACGGAGTCTGTTTATAGCTCAGATTCCTAAGGTTTTGTCCGTTATTGCTTTGATTCTATCTCTTCTCTCTCATCAATTTGTTTTGTTTTCTGATTTCTCTCACCAATTTCTTCTTTCTCTTTCTATTTCTTTCCTTCCTCTTTGTTGTTTGCCGACACCCACTCCTCCTCGTTTCCTCCTCCTCGCCACGCCCCGGTGGCGCACCACCACACCACCACGAGCAGTGTTGCGTTGAGGTACTGTTGTTGTTGCGTTGTCCTGCAAGCGACAACCACTCCTCCTTCTCTTTTCTCTCTCCTCGGCACGCCCCGGCGGCGCACATCACCAGCAGCAGCAGTGCTGCGTTGCTGCTACTGTTGCTGTTGCGTTGTCCTATAGATCCGACACCCACTCCTCCTTCTCCTTTCCTCTCCTCGCCACGCCCGGCGGCGCACCACACCAGCAGCGCGTGGCGATGCTGCTATTTTCTTGAGTTCTGTTGCGGTTAGGATATGGCTGTTGGCAATGATTTTCTTAGCAAGTAGGTCTTTGATATCGTGTGCCTGTAAAATGATACTGAATGTAATTAATGAGTAGAGGTTGTTTGATGTCTGCTTCTCATATATACTTGTATTGACTTGGCTTCATCACAGAAGCAACGGCCTATCAAGTGCTATTTTGTATTGTTGAAATTTGGTTAATTTATTGTTGTTGTTGTGTGTGTTAGTTTTTTTTTCATTTGGATTTCTCCTTTTTTTTTTTTCATTTTCAATAAGTTTGAATTTTTTATTTTCAATTCACTTTATTAATATAAAAAGTAATTCATATAATATCGAACATTAGTTCATATTATTCATAAAGTAGTTTGTTATAATTCGTAAAAGTAGTTCTTATAATCCAGAAATATTTCATTAAAGTAGTTCAATATATTACATAAAAAATGTCATTTTTCGTTATAAAAAGTAGTTCATATAATTCGTAAAAGTAGTTCTGATATTATAAAAGTAGTTCATATATTTTTTGGGTGCAGAAAGTAGTTCATATATTCCATAAAAGTAGTTCATATAATTCGTAAAAGTACTTCTTAAATTCAAAAAATTGAAGTATTGTAATATTTTATAAAAGTAGTTTATATATTTCATAAAAGTAGTTCATTTAATTAAATATTTTGAGAATAAGTAATTCATTTTTTCTGAAAAGTAATTGCATGTGTTTTATTGTTGAGTGTTTTGTTGTTTTATTATATGTTTAAATTTTTGACAATAAGTAATTCATTTTTTTGAAAAAGTAATTCATGTCTTATTATTCATAAAAGATAGTTCGTATAATTCGTAAAAGTAGTTCGTATAATTCGTAAAAGTAGTTCTTTATAATTCGTAAAGTACTTCTTATATTCAGGAAGTGATTATAATATTTCATAAAAGTAGTTCATATAATTCGTAAAAGTAGTTTTATATTTCAGAAAAGTAATTGTGATTTTCTACTGTAAAGTAATTCTATGTTCTTTCGGTTTGCGGGCATGTGTTTTTTTAAAAGTCGTGTTCTGTCATAAATTTGCTGATTTATTATTTATAAAGTCATGTGACATTTCATTATCTATCATTTGCAATCTATTTTCTATTTCCAATTTCTCTCTCTAAAATTTCTCTCTTCTTCTTTCTCTAAAATTTTCTCTCTACTTCTCTCTCTTCTTCTTCTCTTCTGCTTCTCTCTTTCTTCTTCTCTCTTTTTCTTTCTGCTTCTCCCTCGTTTCTCGTTTTCCTTTATATTTCTCTTTGTTTTTTTCTTGTTTTTTTTCAACTTGTTTTTTCGTTGTGATTTATAGTAGATCTAATTTCCAGAGTTTAGTTTTCTTCTTTTGTTTTTTTGTTCAAAAGTAATTTGATCTACAAGATGAAGATATTCTGAATGTTTTTTAATTTTGAATTTCGTTCTGTTTTGTTTTGAAATTTTAAACTTATAGATCTGAAGAAAGATATCAAAATGTTTTACATGCAAAAAAAGTTTTCTGACTGGAATCACTATTCATGCAAGTAGATTCAGCTGGAAATGCTTTATTATGAATATTTTAAGGTATGTTATAAAAGTAGTTCATATAATTTAGAACAGTAGTTCATATTATTCATAAAGTAGTTCGTATATTTCATAAAAGTAGTGCTTATAATTCGTAAAAATAGTTCTTATAACTCAGAAAAGTAATTACAATATTTCATAAAGTAGTTCATATGTTACATAAAAGTCGTTCATATATTTCATAAAAGTAGTTCACATAATTCGTAAAAGTAGTTCTTATATTTCAGAAAGTAATTGTGATATTTCATGAAAGTAGTTCGTATATTTTATAAAAAGTAGTTCATATAATTCGTAAAGTATTCTTATAATTCAGAATAGATTCAGTTGGAAATGCTTTGTTGTGAAGATTTTAAGGTATGTCATAAAAAAGTAGTTCATTATAATTCAGAACAGTAGTTTGTATGATTCATAAAAGTAGTTCTTATAATTCGTAAAAGTAGTTCTTATAATTCGTAAAAGTAGTTTTTTAATTCGTAAAAAGTAGTTCTTATAATTCAGAAAAGTATTATAATATTTCATAAAAGTAGTTTATATATTCCATAAAAGTAGTTCATATATTTCATAAAAGTAGTTCATATAATTCGTAAAAGTAATTGTGATATTTCATAGAAGTAGTTCATATATTTTATAAAGTAGTTCATCTAATTCGTAAAGTACTTCTTATAATTCAGAAAAGTAATGGTGATATTTAATAAAATAGTTCATCTAATTCGTAAAAAAATCATTAATTCGTAAAAGTACTTCTTATAATTCAGAAAAGTAATTTTGATATTTCATAAAAGTAGTTCATATTTTTTTTTTGGTGTGCAGAAATTAAGTAGTTCATATATTTCATAAAAGTAGTTCATATAATTCGTAAAAATACTTCTTATAATTCAGAAACTAATTATGATATTTCATAACAGTAGTTCATATATTTAAGAAAAGTAGTTTATATATGTCATAAAAGTAGTTCATTTAATTCACAAAAGTAGTTTTTTTTTTTAGTTCATATAATTCAAAAAAGTAGTTCATATAATTCAGTCTAGTAATTGAAACATTTAGACGTTTATTATGTCTTTTCTATCGTTTTGATCATCTTCATACTCGTTTGCAATTTTGTCTTTTCATTTGATTGTTTTTTCATTTTTTTTAAATTTTCGCTATAGATATTGCTTGAGAGAAAGCTGGAAAGATTGCAGAAGGAGAGAAGCAGAAAGTTGCAGAAGGAGAGAGAATTAGAAGGTTTCAGAATGAGAGAGAAGCACATATTGYAGAAGTAGATTAATGGCTGCTTGCTGTTGTTTTTTGGGATTAGTGTTARGTTTTAATGTGACCTGTTATAGTGTTAATTAAGTTGTAATAGTTAGTTGCTAGGCTGTACGGACATAACGGAGTCCGTTATGTCGTGTTGCCAGCCACACAGAATATTAGGTGTGGCTGGTTACACACAAAACGAGCTGAAAATATTTTATTGCTTTGCTAATTTATTTTGTAATTAGACGTTTATCCTTGAATAATTTGAACACAAATAAAAAGTTGTATAATTATATAAATAAGTTTTTCTCATCTAGTCTGCCTGATTTGAAATGTTCTGACCTAATTTTATCTAATTTTTTTAGTTAATTTTTGTCAAGTTACTAGGGGAATTCTCTCCATAATTCTTTTTTCTCTCTAAAACCTCTTTCTAATCTTTAATGGTGGTAAGCCTCAATTTTTCTTTTTACTGCTTTATTTGCTTATTTGTTTATGAATAATCTTTCATTCTATCTCTTTATGAAAGTTTTTTCCCCAAATTTTTGGTTTTTCTAATATTTCAAAGTTTTATCCCTAATTTTTGGGTTTTTGTACTATCTCTTTATGAGAGTTTTATCCCCAATTTTTGGGTTTATTATTATAACCTTTTGTGAGAGTTTGGAGTTTAGTTTTGTTGTCTTCACTCACGGAAGATCAAATTATCTAGGGTTTCTAAATGTTATTCGTTGGTTGAATAATGAAGATTTAGGGTTTCACAATCTTAGAAAGAATTCARAAAATCACAAAGCTATGATCATCAAAATAATTACGCAYCAGCGGACGTTATGCTGAATCAAAGCGAACTCACAGTACAGATTGTATTGATTCGGATGAAGATTTTTAGTAAGGCTTTTTAAAATCAAATCTGTGATGTAACTTGTTCTAACGTGTTTTATATTTTTTGTTAAATTTTTTGTTTTTCCTTCTATTGATTGTACGTAATTGTCTTTTAAAAATTTCATATTAATGAAATCCCTTTTTTTCCATAAAAAAAAGTTACTAGGGTGATTTATTAATATATTAAGTATCTTCTTTACTCAATAGTTTGTATATTATGTATTGCAACTTATTCTTTTGAAAATTAGAAACATAAAGCAGACTCTTTATCTAATAAGATGTTTTAATATTTAAGTTATACAAGTTGTTGGGTGTTTTAGCAGGGTTAATGTTGTTTTAAAACTATATATTTAAGATTATACAAAATTGAAATTGCAAGTGATTACAAAATTAGATAATATAGTTCAAATAAGTTGGGTTGATTTCACTTTGGATTTAATTATGTAATGGGTTGATGACAATTCAGTTCGATCCAGTTTCAATTATGTAACGGGTTGATATTAATAATTCAGTTCAGTTCAGGTTTGTTTATAGTATTAGCGGTTTAGTTACATGTCAACTTCAGTTCAAACTAATTTCAGTTCAGGTTTGTATTTTTCAGGTTAAAAACAATTGAGGTCACTTTCATCACAATTCAATTTTAGGTTACGAGTCACTTTCAGTTTAGGTTGAAAACAGATCAGTTAATTCAGTGGGTTCTTACCCAAACTGATATCCCTACGTATGTACTTCAATGGTTTCTTTAACTTTTTTGGTGTTAAGAGAGCCACAAAGGTAGAAATGAGAAACTATCATAGAATCTCCTGAGATCGGGAGAAGTTTTAATCACTTGAGCTATCCCTGACTCTTTCATCAATGGTTTCTTTAATAATTCTACCTTTTTGCTTATGTTACGTACATTAATTATCAACAGTTTTTTGAAATTTTTTGATTTATAGGTAAAGAAAGTTATATTCAAATGTGATCTTATTCCATTCGTGTTAATATGTAAATTATTAATACTGCTTATATAAATTGTATTGCATGTGTCTCAAAATAATTGTTACGTTGGAATACTAAGTAAAAGAAGAGAGAAACTTTTATTTATGAAAAATCTTCATGATTCATAAAAAATATATCTATATAAAATCTTGTTGTAAGTCTCAATGCGTAGTTTTTTGTATCAAATTTTTATACCCATAATTTTTTAAAAACTATAGTCAAGCATATGATATTTAGCGAAATGTATTCAAAAATATGTAAAAAGTAAGGTAACAATTACGGAGTACTTTTAATTTTTGTGACCGGAGGAGTGTAACGTTTACTTACGTAAAGTGTGATTAATTAATAGTGAGTTATAAATGAAATGTGAAATATTTTAAGTTGCAAGTAAAAGAGGAACTATACTTACTCTTAGAGGTGATTGTAAAGTGAGACAAGGGATAGATTACTTGGATCAATTGAGTTAAAGCTAAACTAATTTGAAACCAACCTAACACAAGATGGGATTGAAAATTATGGGTGTTTGTTTTGTGGGAATAGATGGGTGTGAATGGGATTTTAATCCTAATGTCCTAAATTCCATATTTGTTTGTGGAGATTGAGATTATTTGAGGAAGGTGAATTAAATTATTAGGGTCAATTCCCATAGTTTTATTACCTAGGGGGTCTAACAATGCATGAACTCAACTTTAGCGGTTCGATTCCTCTTGGAGGATGTCCAATCCTCCTCTCAGAATTATCATATTATCAAGAGTGTAGACTGCTGTTGGCTCGTCAAGAGTGGCGAGTTATGGGTAATCACTGTTATCGGTGAAGCTAATGGGCAACGGATTGGCTTGCGAACTATGGAGTGGATTTGACTATGAAGATTCAACATATTGGTGGCGGCCCCGTGGGTCTTCGTACTATTGTATTGGAGGACATGGTGGTGTGGCCCTTACTAGGAGCATTCCGGCGGTGTCTGCTTAGTTTAGGCTCATTTGTTTTAGGTTTGGTTAGTTAGTTTGTTTTTGTTTGGTGTGTGTTTTTTAGTTTTTTTCTCTTTCTGGTTGGGGCTTGCCCCTCTTTTTACACCAAAAAAAAAAAAAAATTACCTAGGGGGTTGGTATTTGGGTGGGAATTCACATTTTATTTCCTTTTTTTTTTTTTGCTCAAAGTTATTTCTTCATCTCATTTTATTTCCTTTTTTTTCCTCTTTTTAAATCCTCATTTATTCTCGAATCAATACCAAATAAGGAATTGAGATAGTTCTCTCAATTTTCCACGTTTCAATTCTCATCTTATATTACCCAAATTCTCATTCTCGTTCATCAAACGCCCCCGTTAAGTTCTCAAGTCAAACAAGTCTAAGCTAGATCACGATTCCCATAATTTCATCCGATAAAGGTCATATATACAAAATGAGCAAAAAGTACACCGTAGGTATTGTATACATTAAATGTACAATAAATTTATTGTGCATCAAGCATATAGTGACTTTTTAATTTTTATTCAATATAGTGATCTTTTATATCAATATAGTAACCTATTTCACTTTATATCAATATACTAATAAAAAATAAGGGTCACATTATCGATAAAAAAGTTACTACATTAACCAAAAGGGTCACTATAATCTGATGCACAGTAAATTTATGTGCATCCGATGTACCTAATCTTTGTCAAAGATATACTCCCTCCGTTACGTATTACTTGAAACAGTTTCCATAAATGGTTGTACATATTACTTGAAACAATTCCCTCTTTTTCTATTTTTAGTAACTTTTTTTTTACTTTATTCACTTTTCCAATACTTTTCTCTTTCTTACTTTTTCCTAATCTTATACCAACTCATTATTTTATTTATTTCTTCTCTGTTACTTTTCCTAATCTTATACCAACTCATTATTTTATTTATTTCTTCTCTCTTACTTTTTCTAATCTTATACTCATTCATTTACTTTATTCATTTTTTCTCTCTTACTTTATTCTAATCATATATCCTTATCTACAATTAACAAATTTTGCCTAACAAATTCTCCTAGCTCAATTGTTTCAAGTAATACGTAACGGAGGAGTATATCGAATGTAAATGGGGACGTTTGATTAACATAAGTTCTTGGAAAAGAGATCATTGTCGTACTTCATTGTCTGTTGGAGATCAGGATCTACACCTTTTTAATGACATGGGAGAGATCAGAATACAATTACTTTACAATGATGGACAATTGCACATTTGCACCTCTCAAGTCTCAACTTATGTTGTGGCGAAAAGATTTCCATTAGATCTAGATGGGATTCATGGGAGGTAAAGGTTGATGCCCTTCACTTTATTGGATTTGAATAAGATTGGTCGACTCATTGTTGTTATCCCTCCGATTTTTTTTTTATGTTTTTTGCATTTAGTATTGGTTTAATATTAGGAATTGTCTACTTCCTCTATATAAAAAAAACGCAATGAATTAAATTTCACGTATTTTGAGAAGCAAATTTTACAATGTAAACGAACAAATTAATCAAAATAATTTAACACGATATTATAACTATTAAGTTAGTGCGGCTCTGTACTCACAAGATCAAATTGGTGATCGTTCACACGGTCAAATTAGTGTTATTTCATAGTCTCGACTCAGGTTGGTGTTGTTTCGGCCAATATTGTCAGTTTATTATAGTGTGATTTTACTTTTCATGGATTTTCTTAGTTTTCATAGGACAAATTTTATGATGCAGGCCTAGAATCGACTGATGAAAGGATGGAAGATAATATTAGGGGTCCATTTACATTAACTTAATTGAACTGAAACTGAATTGAATATTTTCAGAGAAAAGAAATTGGGTTAAGAACTGAATTGAACAAAATGGAACTGAAATGAACTGAACTGAAGTGAATGAAGCTTAATTGAATGAAGTTGAACTGAAATTAAGCTGAAGTAAACAGACCCTAATAGATTGCGAGAAATGTCGGAGGAACTATTCTTCCAACTTTATGGTGGGATATGTTGGGCAAAAAAAATATGACAATTTTTGGAAGTCAAACTTGATTTCAAAGGTGTTCAAACGTAAATTTAAGATGTCCAATTAAGTTCGAGAGGTGTCCACATGTTATATTAAGATGTCCAATGTCTAATATAACTAAGTGAAAATGACCAAATAAATCCAACAAAGTACAAACAGCCCGCCCGACAATAAGTACTGTTCACGTACTTTTGACACTGTCATGAACAGACTTCTTGTCGGCTGAAGAGGTTGTCCACTGAGATTGAAAGGTGTCCAAGAGCAAATTTAAGATGTTCAAACTGAATTCGAAAAGTGTCTACGTGCATTTTTAAGATGTCCAATGTCTAACTAAGTGAAAATGTCGACTCCACCTAGTGAAATGACCAAACTGACCTCATGGAGCCCAACATATCCCAAGAGCATGTTGGAATAATCATCCCTCGGAAAAGTCAAAACCAAAATACTGAAGGAAGCAAGTAAATAGTACTCGTATAAGCGTAAGAGCTAGGGGTGAACACGGTTTGGTTTGGTGCAGTTTGAGTGTCAAACCAAACCAAATCGCAAAATACGGTTTGGTCATTTTTTCAAACCAAACCAAACCGTATTAGCATCCAAATCGAACCAAACCAAAWCRTAATAATACGGTTTGGTGCGGTTTGGTTTACRGTTTATAACAAGTAGATAATTTTTTMCCCCATAAATTGTTAAATATTACTTGATTAACTTATAATAAAGTTTAAGGGATTCAAACAAACGAATTAAAATTATATTATATTAAAAATAACAATCCAGTGCTAACACATCATAAATATTAAATAAATTGACTATAATAATAAATATTAACCCTAAATCTCACCTCTTAACCGTATAAATTTATGTGATATTTTGATTATTGTTGTTTTTATTTTATTTTCTTTAAATTTTTATATATGTTAAAATAATTTAATTTTATTTAAAAATTATATAAACATTAAAATACAGTTTACTCGTTTGCGGTTTGGTTTGGTTTATGTTTTTTATAAAACCAAACCAAACCGTAAATCGTATTAACAAAAATCATAAATCAAACCGTAATTTTATAAATTGTAAACCAAACGAAATCGTTAAAATGCAATTTGGTMCGATTTGGTTACGGTCCAGACCAAACTCTATACAACCCTAGTAAGAGCTGTCAAAGACTTGCAAGTTTATTTGCAATTGGCACATAATGAAATCGTACAGCTAATTGATTCTATTCATTATTCATTCCAGTGCATTCCCACCGCATTTCGGCTTGTCCTTCATTGCAACACCCCACTTTCTTTTGGAACACTTATTGTCGCGTCAGCTTTTATGTAGACTGTTGAGTGTCTTCCGTAATTCCGGACGTCAATTTATAGTACTAGCATTTCCCTTTAATAAAATATCTTTGCAACAACTCAATTACTATTTATCATCCTTAATTACTTAGAGCATCCTTATTCATRAACCAATAAAAATTGTTCATGGTTGGTTCTCTCTTTAGCTTTCTCTCTCATCCACGTAACAAACAAATATATCTAAATTTTTCTTCTTAATCATGAACAAAAAAAAATATTCATTCTTACTATTACTACTCCACCTCATTATCATTTATTAAAATGTAAATAATCCAAATAATTTACAACATAATAATCACATGAATATAATTAATTATTATTACTACGTTATTAACACGATTACTAATTAATCATGATATTAAGTGATTAATATGTACGTGCAAATTATGATTACCAAATTAGTTGTAGATAATTATAATGTTTTTTTTCAACAAAAATATATGGAGATAAAAGAGCTGATTTTATTTTTTTGTTGAAACTATATCAATATGGGTATTCTTATTATAGGAAATGAAAAAAATATGAATGGTGGTAATTTCTTTTTAAAGAAAATAGCATATTTTTTTGATATTATTAACATTACAAATTGTAACTTATTGAAAGGCGTGTCGCACACCTAACAAAGATAATAATATACCTAACGAATCCTCCTAACTAATGTATTAGGGTAAGTCAGGGTCGATCCACAGAGAAAAGTTTAATCAATTATTGGTCACTAAGAATTACACTAGTAGATAGAACGTACGAAAAGGAATTGGAAGACATAATATAACTAAAAAGACTAAAAACTAAAACATCTAGAATTAAGTATCCTGTATCCCCACTAAATATAAACATATGTAATAATTAATCTACCCCAAATCAATCAAGAAAATTCAACAGTGATAGATACGCCCTGAATATAATACAAGGATTTCTGCGATCAATCAATGGCTTCCCTAACTATGCAATCGTATCCTATTTTCATGGATTCATACATATTAGAACATTAAGAATACATCCTAAAATCTCAGCAAGTCCGATCAACTACTTTCGTGATGATTTTCCTACTTTTGTCTAGGGTTCAAAAAAAATCGATTAAGAGCCAACTTTCGTCACGAACCTAATCACATTCAATAAATACTATTTCTAGTCAAATATTTAATAACACCAACCTAGCAAAGATAACAATCAACCAATTGAAATTGGGAATTGGGATCAAAACATAACATATAATTCGATATTAGGGTTCAACTAAATCTAGAATAATTACACTACTCAAACATAAATTATCAAATCACAAAATAAAGAACTAAAACTAACAAAAGCATAAGAAAAAAAAATGAAAAATAAAGAAACTAAGATTATTAACAAAATAAGAAAAAATATGAAATTACAAATCAACTAAAGAATTAAATCATATAGAAGTGACGCCTAATCCAAAGCACAAGTGACGGCTCTTCCTGTACGTGACGCCCCCCTCTCTAATTTTGCCTAACTTTTCAATTTATTATATTAATAACATAGGGCTTTAGAGGTAGATAGATAGGCTTTGTTAATTAAGCCTACACATTATAATGTAAAATTTATTTAGATGCAGGAAAATCAAGAGTTTTTGTAACATCAAAGAAAAGACCGTAAGCAGTTGTGGCATGTGATACTAGGCCGCAACCAGGGTGCGGGAGTAGCGTTCATGTACTTCAAAATACTTCAAAAAAAATCAAGTGCCGCAACCTACTTGTGGCAAACAATGGATCCACAACAAATTGCGGAGAAACATCATGAGCAATTATTTGAAGCTTTCTCAATAAAACACCTTGAATATCCATTCTTTGATCACCATCCAAAATCTCTATTTACATCTCCAATAATCCTAGCCAAAACCTACAAAAATAACACAAACATACCCAGACGAGTAATATCGAAATATATAAACAAATAGATTTAAAAAGTTAAATATGGAGAAAAGTATGACAAATATCAATAAAATATGACATATCAAATGTGTATTTTATCAACTTATCAATTATTAGCAATCTCTAACGGCCAAAACAATGACATGTGTCTTAATCTTAGAAACATCCATGTAAAATGTCGGACAAATAATTTCTCACGCATGGTTCGTCAACTCAAATCACATTTTTTTATTATTATTTTGCTCTACAGTAAAACGAACAATAAATTTGTTCATTGTTATGGATGCTCTTAAAATACCCCAAAAAATAGGAACAAACTCCCTAAATTACCCTCACCTTCCAAACAATTCCCCACTAATCTCACCCTCAAAACCACCTAAACATAGCCCCCCATCCAGCCACCCACCCAGATTCCCAACCCACAAACTCACTGTTCACCCCCACAAACCCAACCCAACCATCCATTTTCCAGCCCACAAACTACCGCACAACCCACCCCAGCTAGTCACAAAACCACCGTCTAAACCTCCTCAATGGTCGAATCGCCCTCAAAAACAATTTCAGAAAAATAAGTAATTTTAATTCTGAAATAAATAAAAAATAATTCACATCAGAAAAATAAGTAAGAAAGTTCAAATCTGAAAAAAAGATAGATAAGTTTAGATAAGTAAAAATAAGATGAATATAACCTACCCTAACACCCTCACATGTCCCATGAAAAAGACTAAATTACCTTGTTATAGATCATGTTATTCCATGCATGTTATACATTTACCATGACTAGTTGAAATACACTAAAAACATCTTAGAAGATCGACTAACTCTTTCAACACATGTTTGCAACCTACTTCGTATGAAACATGCACGGAAACCTTTGGAGTATCACATTTCAACGTTTTAGTAACTCGAAAACTTGAAAATTTCACTTATATTTTTATTTGTCTAACATTTCAAAGATAGTTGTTAATTTATTTTTAGGAAATTTTGTTACTTACCCCCAAAACTTGRGCACTTTTTGTTGATTACCCCCACTATTTTTTTTAATTATTAATCCTCCACAACTTAGTCCCARTTATTGAAATTACCCCCAAATCACACATTTTCATTATCTTTTAACAGATTTTGAGAAATTACTCGTCTACCCCTCACTTTCCTCTCTCTTTTCTTCAATTCCTTTGACTCCTCTTCATCTCTTTCCTCAACCTTTTCCATTCCTTCTTCATTCGACCCTCCCTTCTCTCTCATTCATCAATCTTATCTCACTCAATTCCTCACACTCACTCAAATTCACTCCCATATCTCACAAAATCTCACCCCAAACACTCAAATTCACTCGAATTTCTCATATTAATCCATTAAAATTTATTTCCCTTTTGTTTTTAACCCAAATTTCTGGGTTTACTTACGAAAATTTAGAGTTTCGGGGGGGGGTGATTTTAGTTCAAATTTTTTTAGGGGTTTTGCGGCTTGTTTTGTGTGAATTTACTAGGTCAATTTGGGGGTTTTCTCAGGTTCGTTTAAGTCACGAAATTGCTCCATTACTCGCATAAATAGGACCTTGCTTGTGCCCTTGAGTTTCATTTGAATTTGGGAGTGTTCTTGGTCGATATTTTCGTCAGATTTGGGCCTGGTTTCTGGTTGCTCAGGCTTGTATTTGGGGGGGCTGGTTTCTAGTTGCTCAGGCTTGTATTTGGGGGGCTGGTTTGCTACTGTTCAAGTACGGGTAAGTTCATGGTGGGTGGGTGTTGATGGTAGTGGGTTTAGGTTGGTTTAGTGACCGTGGGTGTGGTTGGTCGTCGGAGGTAAAAAAAACGGCGATCATATCAATAACGGATGCAAAGTCATGGAGGTTTAATAATAAAANGATTTTAGTTCAAATTTTTTTAGGGGTTTTGCGGCTTGTTTTGTGTGAATTTACTAGGTCAATTTGGGGGTTTTCTCAGGTTCGTTTAAGTCACGAAATTGCTCCATTACTCGCATAAATAGGACCTTGCTTGTGCCCTTGAGTTTCATTTGAATTTGGGAGTGTTCTTGGTCGATATTTTCGTCAGATTTGGGCCTGGTTTCTGGTTGCACAGGCTTGTATTTGGGGGGGCTGGTTTCTAGTTGCTCAGGCTTGTATTTGGGGGGCTGGTTTGCTACTGTTCAAGTACGGGTAAGTTCATGGTGGGTGGGTGTTGATGGTAGTGGGTTTAGGTTGGTTTAGTGACCGTGGGTGTGGTTGGTCGTCGGAGGTAAAAAAAACGGCGATCATATCAATAACGGATGCAAAGTCATGGAGGTTTAATAATAAAAAATAGGTTATGRRGAATTCACAAAAAGTGCTAAAGTGGTGTGGGTAAGTCACAAAATTTCCTTATTTTTWATAGTGAAGACAATTAATTTATTTTTTATTTTAGTWTTCTATCACATTTCCTATTTCTTTGATTTTTCTGAATTAACRTTTCCATGTTCTCTAAGTGTTTTCATTTCAAGAAGCTCTAATAATTTCCGTGCTACCTAGTTTGCAACAAATGAGAGGAAAMCTCGTTTRCAAAAAATAATAGTTTTCACAAAACCAGTATGTAGACCACCATAATCTCAACACCACCATTGCCTCACAAACCTRCATCACTAACTCACTTCGCAAACTCGTTTGGTTTTCTTCCAGTTGAAAAAGCAAAAAAATATTATTTTTTAATAACATACATATAGATCCCATCTTTTGGATGATGTTTATTCTTTTATGTTTAATTTTTTATTTGTTATTCAGATAATTTAAATAAGCATGAAGAAAAGATCTAGAGTTTCATAGAGCATTGCCACGCAAAAGACTGTATCAACAAATGTATGTTATGATGTAGTAATACGAAATCCCATGCTGTATTGTTTGATAAAAAATTTTCCATTATGTTATATTGGTAATCGACTATACAATATAGTTAATTAACTAGTCTTGATTACGAGTGTTGCCCGTGTGACCTGTGTTAATTATATGATGTTTAAGTAATATAAGAGCATAATTTTCTACTCGTACTAAGAATGTAGATTAATTTAAAAAAATTTAAATTCTTAGAGAAAAAAATAATTATATATAAATCGATTGTGTACAAATGTCTCTTTTAGATTCAATCTTTTACTTCCTCCATTTCTTTTTAATGGAAACGAACTTTGGGAGCGAGTGACTCGAAATACTAGGTAAAATTAATTGTGAGTATGAAAGTAAAAGAGAGAAAAAGTGAGACATGTGATCAAGAGAGATATAGGAAGAAATGACATGCAAAAAAGGAAAGAAAAAATAGTTTCCRCTAATTTGATATTTCCAAATTTAACAAAAGTTTCCATTAAAAAGAAATGGAGGAAGTATTACTGTTGTATGTGTTTTATAAATTCATCATGATAATATTTTATTGGGAAATTTCCTCAGGTAACCCCGAGGTTTGGCCTAATAGCTCTTATACACCTGAGGTTTCAGGATAAGATCAGATAACCTTGAGGTCAGGGTATATATAATAGCCCACGTAACCCTGCCGTTACTTTTTCCGTTAAAAAGAAAAAGTAGAAGAGATTAGGTCTAATATAGCGGAGATGATTTTCTTGTACCTGGTTGTAAAGTTTAATATGAAAACTTCACATTTCAGCTTCAGGGGGAGTATGAAACCAGTTGTGCGCAGTCTTTTCATCTAGAGAGGAATGGCAGTAAATCTTTTCGCTTGTTTCAGATTTCAAGTTTCGCGAGAAGAGGTTTGAGTTTGAATGTTCCCTTGTAACCGAGTCATAATAGCAAGGGCAATCTTCACAGTCGTTCTCCTTCCGTCAGAGGAGATAATCCATTTCTGATACAAATAGCACGGGTTGCAAGGTGAGTAGTGGAAAGCACCTTCGGTAGAAGGAAAATCGACCCCTTAAGAGAACAGGGTGCCTTAACAGGCTTAGATGGAAGGGATCGTCAGTAGGCCTTGGAATTGAGGGAGAATCATTTGCTGAGAATTGTCGAGGGAGGCTTGGCAGCGGGGAAGATTCATTCTCTCAGTGTTTTCATAGTAAAGCTCGCCCATCATGTGTCTTTTAATTCATTTTTCTACATGTTATTAGCCATGGCGGTGGAAGGAAGAGTTGGCGGCGAGATTTCTCCACCATCTTGGTAAGTTTGCCACGTGTAGCGAGCTTCCATCTTCCTAACGTGCTCGTCGTTCATACATGTGAGAATGATTGAGATAGTTAGACTTCGGTGGCCTTGAAAGGTTGCTTTGTGAGATGGGATAAGTGGGATGTGGCTGACTTGTTCTCGAATGCTTTTTGATTAGCTTGCGAGTCCAACGCGGGGGGCTCAATGTTTGATTCTGCAGTAACAAACTGCAGATTAATTGGGTGCTTCAATTATCAAAGCTCACTCACTGTCCTAACATGACGTCTTCCTATATGCATGAACCTAATGCAATACATGATGCATGGTCATCTTTTCCCTTTTTTTTAATTATTATTATTTTTAATTTTTTTTTTGGGAAAAAAGTGACTTTTACAAAGTGATGGTAATATGCAATGTAATGTTTGAATTTTATGTTTAACTAAAGACGGTCATGATTATATGCTCATGTGATGCGTTAACGTCCAATACATACAAGGCTAAGAGTCCTAAGGTCACATATGCACGTTCAAGCAACCACGTGCGTAACATGATTTGATGAGTTAACCACTAGGGTCAGTTCTAAGACATAATGGGGCTGGGTTTAAGTAAAAGACGGTACTCGCCTAAAAGTAGAACTCTGGTCAGTTTTCACAGCATAACATTAGCGATGTATGGCAAGATACCTCTTATGAAACGCATCCAGTAACACGTGGCACACACCGGCTGGGGGATAGGCATTGCCTTAGCCATGCGACAATTAAACCACATGCAAAACAGGTAGTCCCTTATGGTAGTTCTCGAGCATAGAACATGCCCATATGAGACCAAGCGGCAATGGTAGTTGACCTTATGCGCGGGGTCACATAGCAAAATGCACAAAATTAATAAACGTGATGATGGCATGTACGAGATCTTTCAAGTCTGTACTTCACCTAACGATGATTATGCCCCAGTGAGTCGCCAATTGTAGGACGTGGGTGTTACCTTCGTCCGCGTATAGCGGGCGGCGCTTGGGTACTAATCAGTGCTTTCGGTGAGGCTTGAGCACGGAACCGCACGGTGAGTGGTGGGGTAGTGTTGTCGAGTAGGGCGAGTCCGCACAGATTGTGCGCCTATAAGGTTATTCACGGACGCCGAAACGCTGGTGGCCAATTAACTGCCCCAGTCGATCAGTAACCAGTCGTCGGGTTCGGGGACATGGTACGAATCAGATTTGTAACCCAATTCCCGCACGTAGCGGCCTTACTCGGATCTCATTGCAATTCAATTCATACGGTCATATGAATGCACATACTTAATTTTTAGCACCTTAGAAAGCGTATAACCTAAAGTTCACTAGAAGTGGGTTTCTATTATAGACAGAGACTAACTAACTAGAATTTGTGACACTTTGCGTTAATCAATATAAAGGTGCTAAAAACCGGTTGTCATATTAATCTGATTTTAAAGTGTTCACATAATTTCCGGTTTTATTAGCAATATATACAAGTGATGTAAACGAAGCCATGACAAGCGAATATAGAATACGATATCAAAATATATGTCAAACTAATCTGACCTTGAATCTACAAAACAAACAAATGTTAGTTCGTAATAAAAATGTGCAAAATGACACCCCCCCCACTCGCCGTGGAATCACTATAACAAGGACAGAATCGTTAGTATTGACAGCGATAATATATGAAATGAAGTAAAAAAGAGAAAACACAACGAATTACGTTAACTACTCCTACATATTTACATGGAATAATTAGTTAGTGAGTTTACATTTTTGTTATTAAGATTGAAACTCGACAAGTTTTTAATTAATTGAGGAATGAGAAATGAGTATGTTTTTAGTGGCGAGATTAATCTCTGAAGTAAACTGTTACGTCATTGGGATCGAAACAGAATTGACGCTCAGATATCAAGAATGTATCGTGTTTAGAGTGTATGGAGAGTGTGAGAGTGGTAATACGAAGTTTTAGGGACGTGTAAGTTGGAATAGCGTGTGTGTGTTCGAATGAGCAAAGGGCACGTATTTATGGCAGAGGAGAGAAATCGAGGTATATAGCGCAGAGGACTGCGTATATAGCTCAAAGGAGCGTATATACGCAGGGCCTGGTACCTTGCGTATGATCAGCAGGCCTTGTGTATATAGCTGCCTAGGAGTATTATACAGGCCTGCGTATTACGCTCGATTATTCTACGCGTATTTTGCGATTTCCTCCGATCTTATTTTCGAGAATACGTGATTTGCCTTGATTTGCTTTGTTCGCGCTGCCTAGACACCTTGTCCCAAGCAAGGATTTCTAGAGTGTTCTAGAAGGGTTCACGTATTTCCGGGGTTTTTTGTGTATTTTGTATTCTTTTTTGTATTTCTTGCGTATAAAAATTATAAAAATCATAGAAAAATCAGAAAAATAAATTAAAAATACTAGGTGAGCTCAGAAAAATGTAAAAGAGTGGTGATGAAAGTAGAAATCAGAGATATCACCAGCATAAATTATTTACAAAAACCATAAAAATCAGAAAAGAAATCCTAAAAATAGAAAATAATTAAAATAAATAAAAGAAAATAATTTTTGCCCTTTATTTGTCTTTGCTCATAGTTCGCGAGTATGATCACGTATTTTCCAGAACTTTCTGAGTTCAAAGGCATCTTCTTTCTAAGTCGAACAATCGGAGACGCGGTATGTTTCATCACTGATTATCCTTTTGGGAGACCTTTTAGGTGTTCTACAACAGTGTTGTGCGGAGAGCTCAGTTTTTGGCAAAGTGTGATTATATTCAGAGAATATCTTTGTTTAATTGTGGAACTGCTTTTCAAAGAGGTGAAAATAATTCTAAGCTCTTCTCAAATAAATCTCGAAATAATAGGTTTCACTGAAAATATTAATGTAGATATTTTGTGATCAAGTTTTTGTACTTTTGAAGCTTTCTAATACTTGTAATTTGTTTTTTTTCTCTATTAACTTTGTCTTTGCAGGTGTACATAATAAAAAATGATGAATGGTAGCAAAAAGGATGTAATTTAAGTTGCAATGATAAGTCATTCGAGAGTTTTAGATTTTAGTTTCTTGTGTATTGAAAAATGTCTTTGATTTAAAAGGTAGGCTTCTACTCCAATTTTGTAGTTGTCAGAAGTAAAACCTTGAGAGGCTATTGAAACCTCATTGTTTTCTCTGTGCAATTAGCTTTCAGATTAGGGTTGGGCCAAGAGGCACTTCTCTCTGATAATTCATCCCTCATATTTCACAGGCACAAAAATCTAGAAATTATATCTGAAGTTTTAGAACTTTCTTTGGAATCAGGCATGCTCTTTTGTTGCTGCTATTGTGGTTGTGGCCATTGGACGAGTTTGAGGAGTTTGTATGTTAATGATGAGCTGGTATTGAGAACTACTTACCTTGTGATCTCCTGGGATTTTGTTATGTATATTCCTTATTCTACCTGGATTTCTCAAACTCAAACACGAATGTTAAAAGCCTGTATATAGTTTATTGAGTTTAATAGAGATATTTTTTGTGTTTGCTCAAAATTGTGTTTCATAGTAGACTTGGCGATTCAGGCAACTCGGCTAGAAGAGGAAGACTATCAAAGTCAACATGTTCAATGAGCTTGTAGAGTAACTACTAGAAATTGGCTTCGGGCGCCGCATTTAGCGACCAATTTTTAATCGGTCGTATTGCGACGCGTAGCTGACTGAAAACGGTGCTGAGATTAGGCGACCGTGTAGTCGATGTTCGCTAATTCAAATTTTGGGGAGTGGGAAAATGGGTTTCTCCCTTGGTGGTATATTAACTTAGCGACGATTGCAAATCGGTGCTATTGTTTTATTTTTTATCATTTCTTTTCAATTCACAACACCAATCTGTGTGTGCATACGCTTCAACTCATTCTCTCTCTCTTCTCCATCTTCGAACTCCCTCAAGTCCCAAACCTCCCTTGACCCTCTCTCAACCTGGGCAACGCATTGCCCTCCCTCGTCTGCACTCACAGTGCACGCGTTTCCGTCGTTCTCGCCGCTCACTCCTCTCTTCTCGCCGTCTCTTTTTCGTTGTTTCTCCTTTCTTTTTTTCTCCTTCTTGCGGCCACTCGGTACCGACGTCGTCCTCCTCCTTTGCGCCACTCACAAGCACCCTCTATTAGGGTTTTGGATATTAAGACCAATTTTTGTTAGGGTTTTCGGTTTTAGCTGCTGTGGTAAGTTTAATTTCTTTTTTTATATTTTTTTTAAAGGAAAAATGAACATTAAATAATATTAATATATAGATCTCTTGTTTTGTTGGATCTGTTGTTTTTTGTCTCCGATTTGATTAATTAAAATGGAACAATCAAATTCAAAAGGTTTTTTTTGACGAATTTTGCTCAAATTCAATGATTGCATTTTTTTATCTTATGATATTCAATGTTTGATTAAGCTCTCAATTGTTTGGTTAAATTGATGACATGCGTTGAATTTCCATTTTTCAGCATGTTGATTATAACTGTATATAAAATGATAGTCCATATTGCTTAATATCCTCTTTTTAATTTTTTTTGCAGTGAATTAGGAAGTTAGAACTTAAGAAGTATGATAATTGACAAGTGAACTATGAAGTTAGGACTTAGGACTCCTGTAAGTGCAAAAATCTGTTTTGTTGAACACAGGATTGCTGTAGGTTTTCTAGACTAAGGGATTGACTGGCGAAACTCTTTATGCTTTAATCGATAAACTGATCTAAGTTTTCATTTCGGAGAATGTTCTTAGACATATTTTATGTAAATGATAAGGCAGAACAATTGAGGGATGGTCATCAATAAAGTTTGATGTCTATTTGGTGGGCATAGTTCTGAGTCTTTAAGTTAAAATTGATAAATTGTATGTCAACAGTATAAGAACGGAAGTGAAGTATTGTTTTCGTTGATTCAACTTAATTTTAAGCTATCCAAATGTGACAGAGCTCTTTGATGACACTTGGTATCGATGTGGAAAGATTTGACATGTATTATTTCTGTGGAGTTTTAGAACAAAGGAAGGGAATCTGAGTGGGTGAAGTCGAAATAGGTTGGAGAGGTTTGTTGCACAGAAAGTAATCTAGTGAAACCAAAATTTTGGAGGATGCTCACAAATTTAGAGCTCAAAGATGATGGATCATGTAAGGCCTTCATTTAAGACTATTCTCGGGGAATATTGATAATGAAAAGGACAGGAGCTCACTATGGAAAATTTCAAACATCTCTTCGTATTAGCTTCATTCATATAATGGTCTACTGAGCATTTCTGTTATTCAATGTTTTTCTTTTGCATCAATCAAAAGACTATAATTCTTTGTCTGAGTTTTGTTCTTTACAATACGAAGCAGAGCTTGAGAGAGTAAATTGAATTACTAAAGAATTTATTGCAACTTCTGGTAAATGTTTTTTTGGCAAACGGAGGACTCAAATTTAAAGCTTCTTTCTTCTTAGTAATATATATTGAACTCACCAGTGGCATAGTATATATTTTATAAAAAACTAATTCATTGTGAAACAATTGTTATAGACATAATTGAGGACAGAGCATTGCATTAAGAGCTTAGTTCAGTCATGATTATTGAGCTTGAAATTTTCTGTTTTTTATGAATTAACAGATAAGTTTGACAACTTGCTCAATAAATGTATATTTATCGCGTTTTTGCTTGTATCTCTAGTTTGGTTCCCTTTATCAGGCAGATCGATTCCGGTGTTTAATAGATATTAATCCATTTTTGCCGGGTTACTTTGCTCATGGGGATGGTTCTGAAGATTTGTATGATGGATGATATAGCTTGTCCTGCTACCATATGCCATTAAGATATTTAGGAAAAGATGCGCCAAATGATGAGCTGAGAATATTGGTGCTTTCAGTATGTTTACAGGTGTGGAATTTCCTCTTTAGATGATGTTATGAAATTGGTGTATGCTGATTGTTGAAGTAACCAGCCAAAATTTTTGGATTATGGTATATTGGATTGGCTACTTGCTGCCTAATTTAATTTCCCCCTAAATGTGTTTGGCAATTTGCAAAAAAAAAAATAAAAAAATATAATTTTCAATTGTGATGTATTAGGATGGTGTCTGGATGTAATTGTCTGTTAAGAATATTCTTTGCTGGAGTGTGAGTAATATAATAATTTACTTTTTAAAAATAATTATATTGTTTGATAATCTTTCATATTTTTATACTGGTTTGATTTTTTATTATTCTTGTTTTTCTTGTAAACTGTTTTGTTGAATCAAATAATGGCCAAGTGAATTTATGTGGTTGTGTAATGAACAGGATGATAAAGAGGGTGTGAAGACCTTAGATGAATGATACTTATATGATGACACCGGTGTGGATCCTGCTAGTGGGTATGGCACTGACAGGAACATGTGTTCAAATCGCCATCGAGAAACTGTGGTGGTGCTGCTTCTGTTGATGTGAGGTTGGAGAAGTAGAGACTAAAGTAACAAATGTCCAATTTTGTTAGGGTTTCGGTTATGTGTTACATTTTCACTTGAAAATTTTAGAACTATATTGAGTTAATCATTCATGTTTAAACTGTTTTATATAATTAAATTTAATTTTTGTATATTTATTATGTGTTTTGTTAATATTTATTTTCATATTACATTTACGGAAAAAAAATGGTGAAAACCGCACGTGCAAATCAAAAAAAAAAACCGGGATTAACGTCTTAGCGACCGAATAAATTCGGTCGAATTAGCAAACATCCATCTATTTGGAGGGAAATAATTAGCGACGATTTTCAAGTGGTCGCTATTAGCGACCGATAATCGGGTCGCTATTTTTTTCCCCTCCAAATAGATGGAGGGAATTAAAAATTAGCGACCGATTATTCGGTCGCTATTAGCGACGAAAAATTGGTCGCTAAAAGTTTTCCACGTCGAATTACTCAATTTGTCAGTCGTGTTTCGGTCGAATATCGGTCGCTAATTGGTTACGACGAAGAAAAACGACCACGTTTAGCGACAGAAAATCGGTCGCTAACCCATTAGCGACCGACAATCCGGTCGCTAAATGCGGTCGCCCGTGCGTTTTTTTCTTGTTGTGATATTTATTTGTTTGTGGCTTTAGGAATAGAAGATTAATTTCTTTATGTAGACATACAAAATAGTCTTTGTGAATTCTTATTTTTTTTATATAGTTGCAAACTTTCATTGTGTACACGTCCGGGGCCCGCGCGCATCGCGCGCGGTGCAACGGCTAGTGTAAAAAATGTGTCTTGAGTTTCAAATAATTCCATATAGTTTTTAATTCATTTGGAGTAATGTTTCTTGTAGATTTAAGTTTTTAAAAATTTTTAAGGTTAGAAAAGTCTTTTAAGAGGGGGGACACACTTTCGGTTCATCCTTTCCTTATGTAATAGAGAATATTATTGCTTTATACTGTCAATAAAATAGGGAACTTCCTCAGGTAACCCCGAGGTTTTGGCTAATAGCTCTTATACACTAGGTTTAGGATAGGATTGGGTAACCTAAGGTCATGATATAATAGCTCACGTAACCCTGCCGTTGCTTTTTTCCGTTAAAAATCACTAACACGTTACTTTTCTTAATTAACATTAAAATAACTAATCAATTTAATTAACACTGAAAAAATAAAAAATAAAAAAATCTTGCCATCTTCCTCACTCCTCTCTTCGTTCTACGTCTCCATTGTATTAATGGCCACCATTGTTACTCACTTTCTTCCAATCTTCATCTTCTTTCGAGTTGCTTAATCTCCTCTTCCATGATACATTGCTGCATCTCGCAACTTTCTCACTCCTCTAATTTCCTCAAACATACCTCCTACGCTCCACCACACCATCACCTTTATTTTGAACCATAAACGCAACAGGTCAAGCAGCAGCAACGAGACAACATTGAACAAACCAAATTGGGTAATCGACTCTCCAATTGCAGATTTCAGTTTTCGAATGTGAATGTTCGTAGGGTTGAATTCTTGTTGATACGTTGAATTGCAATTTCTGTTTTCAGTTTTACGACTCCCCATCTGAATCGTTCGTGGGTTCTTGGAAGGAGATGCTGATGGTGGTGCTCGTGGCCTGCTCAAATTGGCTCAAAGGAGAAGTGACGAAGGAGGATGGGGGAAGCATGGTGGTTATGCGAGGGGTGGTGACTCATGGTAGTCGTCATGGTGGTCGTTTTGGTTTGTTTATATTCATTTCACGGGGGTCAATCTGGGTAGTTGGGTCGCCGTCCTCGGTTTGCGGTGGTGGGCTCGAAGGAGGAAGAGGTGAATGGTGTTTGTGGTGGTGGTGCTCGAAAGGAGGTTGCTACGGTGGTGGGGTCAATTTTGGGTAGTTGAGTTCGTGGTTGGTTGGAGGTGGATGGTGCTACGGTGGTGGTGCTCGAAGGAGGAAGGAGGCAGTGGTGGAGGTAATGGAGGTCACATGGAAATAGGGAGGGAGGAGAAGGAATGGGTTTAATTATTAGTTTATAATTATTATTTAATTATTATTAAGTTAGTTTTAAGTGTTAATTAGGTTGATTAGTTTGTTTTAATGTTAATTGGATGAAAAAGTACGGTGTTAGTGC
>SNQN01004100.1:1509-15033 GCA_008642245.1 Bassia scoparia
GTCGATGATTATCCAACAACCGTAATGTAGATGATGATAATGAGATGCTAGTTAATTCGAAGAGTATTGCATTTTGATATTGAGGATGACATGAAACAATGTGAAAAGTTGCACTATTGGACGAGTACAAGGAAAAGGATGCAATGTTTATTGTGGTAATGGATCTGCACCAATGTGGCTCACGAAACCATTGGTGGAAAGAATGAATCTTGAAACAAGGGAGCACCCTAAACCCTACAAATTGAGTTGGTTGTTACGATTTCTTACTTGATTTAATAAGGAGTAAAAACAAGGCCTTGGTAAGTTTTCTATTTGCGCCTTATCAAGATGAATATTGGTGTGATATCTATGCTATGAATGCTTGTCATCTTCTTCTTGGTTCAACTTGGCAATTTAATGAAAAGTGAAACATTGATGGTGTGGCCAACACCTACACTATTTCCAAGAATGATAAAAAATTCGAAATTATACCCCACTTCTTGCAAGCCACGACTCCAAAGGAAATTCCACAGAAAAAGGTATCTGTTACTCGATCAACTCTAGGGAATGGCTATTAAAATCAATTAAAAAAAGGGAGGGTACGTTATTTATTTCAAGTACAATGATACTTACCAAACCTAATGCATTGCCTTGTACACAATACTTGATTTGTTGCAAGAATTTGCTGATGCGCCAAAGGTTTACCTCATTTGAAAGGTATAGAACATGCCATTGACTTGATTCTAGGATGCACCAATTCCAAACCAATCCAGCTTATAGATGCAATCCTCTAGAGAATTAAGAATCGCCAAAGACAAATTCAAAAATTGATTGATAGGGATTCGTTCGAGAAAGAATGTATTGAGCCCTTGCTGCGGGTTCCGACCTGATAGTCTCCTAAACAAGGATGGTCTCTTGGCGCTATGTTTGTATTGATCTCGAGGGCCGTCAACAACATCACAATTAAGTACAGATATTCTATGCCGAGATGAAAGATTTGTGGATTGAGATTGCAATGGTTCAAAAATCTTTTCCAAGATTGATTTAAGGTATGGCTATCATCAAATGCACATTAGGGAAGGAGATGAAATGGAAAACGTCTTTCAAGACTAAAGAAGGCTCTATGAGTGGATGGCCATGCCATTTGGATTAAGCAACGCACCTAGCCGTTTATCAAGACTCATGAATGAGGTACTGCGCCCTTTCCTTAATTATTTTTTTTGAGTTGGTTTATCTTGATGAATATTCTGATTTATAGCAAGGATAAATTGAACATTTAAGTCCCATGGTTAACGACCAATACGCACTAGTTCTTAACAAATAATTGGAAGTAAGACTTTATAATTTGCCTATTAGAATGATCTTTGAAAAAAATGGTGGCCAGTTAGCTTTGGATTAGCCCATACACTAAATGTAAATAGTATATTTCGCTCTCCGTGAATAACATGGTATTAATGCCCTTCTAGTGTAGAGACGGCAAGTTTATGTCTTGTAGCACAACATTCCATGTTCAATTCCAACCTCAAGCGATGGTAAAAGACTCCTCCAACAACCCGCCATGTACTATAACTTGTAATTGGTTGTTTGTATGGTAGCCCTAAGCCTGAGAACATTTTAGTAACAATTGACGACTGGTTGTCACGCTAAAATTATCACATCCAATTTGGATCCTGTTTTGATTACCACTATGATATTTTCCAAAATAGCAGAACAATTGACAAGACTTCTCTAGAGGCCAACGATTCCTTCTCTCACGATCTCTATCATGAACCTATTCGACGCGCGAGCCCTTCCTTCCGAATCTACAAAAGAAATTATAGTGTCGCAATCTCTAAAAAATCCTCCCGACGAGTACCGTCCAAAAAAAAGTGACTTCAAGAACAACGCGCGTTCCTCTATCAAAACATGCTTATCACACCCCGTATAAATGTATATAATTTTAACCACCATCCCCCAAGATTTATCTAACATTTACACGGTCGGATTACGCTCCTGATCCGGGTTACAGGGAAAATCACCAAAGGTTCCTGTAACATGCCCAAACTAGATTTTCGGCGTTCAGTGGTCTAGTGGGTGACCACTAGCCCGCAAGTGAAGGTGACCCTGAGGCTGAATTGGTGGAGTACTTAGCGATTGGTCCAGAAAAACCATCGTATTTAGCCTTTCTTTAGCTGAAAAGTTGTAATATGGTGCAACAACCTAAAATAGCTCTAAATTCTTGATGTAAGACAGTGAAATTCTAACCAGCCGTCTGGGACAATCCCTGTGCGCGGACTATGCCCTGATCTGTTAGTAAATCAAGTTGATGGTCAACAAACTTGCTCCCGATTAACTTGCGTCATAATGGCTTTGAACACACAAAGCCCAATTTTCTATTCACTTGAACATTCTGATCATGAAGTCCCCGTAACGAACATTCAAATCATACCACTGCTCGCCCTCTTTTCTATTAGAACCGCTTAACAACAATGAGAAGGAAAACTCAATGGCGAAGGTAACATATCTATTAATGCCACAGGTGGTTTGAATTCTTGCAATCTTTTTACATGTTTCCATGCCAGAGTACAAAGAAGGTAAAACGAATGTCCAGGTCCCAGGATAGACTCTTCACTTTCAAGCCAGTTACAGACACTTAACCGTATAGTTATACGATGGTTTTGGGTGCATCTTGCTGTCACATGGTGTACGAAAGCCGACAACCAATTCACAAGTGTCTGTGAATGTTCAAATCCACCGATTAGATAAACTCGAACCAAAGGTATATATACAAGGGTAATGAGATACAATGGTTCCATTTTCCCTCACAGATTCTTCACTCTACCAATTACCAGCAAAATCCAATAAGTGATGAGTACTCATGACTATGAAAATACATTAATGGTTAATTAAGCGGCAACAGATCATATTTTACCGCTACACCAGTCCATCCAATGTTGTGGGAAGCACCAGGTTGCGAATGAGCTTCTAGTTCGTAGAGGCACATGGTGGTCCGAGGGTGTAGATCAGACCATCTCCCTTGACGAAGTCATTCAATTTTCAAATGAAAGTGTGCACCAACCTTGCGATAGAGCGACCAATATATACTCAGTTAAGAACATAACCTTAAACTAAGTCTCATGTCAAAGTATTGTTGATCTATTAAGAATTGTCCTTTAACACTAACCGAATAGACCTGGAGACATATGTGCTAACACATGACATATTCAGTTGAGATGACAGATCCATCAGCCAGTGCATCGAGAGGTTCGGACACGATAATTTTGATTGGAACATACGGGAACTACGCTAGATTTCCTAATTCCACCTGTCTACACCTGGGAAACACCTATAAGCCCAAGTTTTATATGAGGATATAGAGATATTTTCCTATATGCCCATGTGCCTTCTTGACTTTATCACCCAGGCAGTTAATGGGTTAACGATAAGAACAGGTTACTTCACAATTCATAAATAATTAAGATCCCAACCTTACGTGTCAAACTCGGGTTTCGCTTGATATGTTTGGCAATACTATTTAGGCAAAGAATTCCCTGGTTAAACAATCTCCTTATTATTCGCCTCTGCCTATTTATACGCACGCACGTTTCGAATGAATGAGGAGCATTGGTGCAGCATATTTTGCGCTTTGGAGGTTTAAATGCTCGTTTATTGCCTTCCCTTGACTGGTAGCATTGTGTTTTCTTTGGAACTCTAATGTTGAGCACAAAACGCTTGTTGAGTCAATTACGGTGCCATTAAGTATGGTTGAGTCAAAGAACTAATCACGATGGGCTTGGTACGAAATTACGAATATTATACTCTACCACGATGATGTTTGATATTTACATTATTCCATAATAGTACTTCTCTCAAATCATCCCTTTATAAATCACCGAGTTTCCCAAATGTAAGGCCAAACATATAACCGTTACAACAATAGTCTCTAATGTGTGCAAGCGTACTTATTCTCTTTAAATAGGATGTATATATTTACTTATGCTCGCCTTATTGATCTTGCCAGAGCGTCACTAAACGATTGGATGATATCAAAGCTATATTTTGTCAGCTTCTCCTCGCCAGAGGATATTATGATTAATACTCACCCTCTATTCTAGAGCTAAGGCTCAGGATAAAATCTTATTAGCGTAACTTCCATTCAAGTTGAGTCACTTAAGCACTACTGACATAAAAGATTACTAATCTTTCACTGAAATTCGATAATATTGTGTTTATAGCAAAACAGTAACCTGTGCAAAGAACCACTTTATTATCGTCGACTCCTCTAACTTACCAATTAAGCTCTAAGCCTACATCTCTAAAATTTACTTCCATAAGGAGGCAACATGATACACTTGGATGCACCCCGAAGAATTGAAAGCCTAGTTCTACAACACACATCTTATACACACTCCTCATAAGATAGAGTAACCATAATGCTCCTAGAGGTGAAACATATCCACTATAAACGCCTATTGAAAAGATTGTAAACACCCACAAGTATCAATGTATAGAGGCATATGGATCCAATATAGACTCCTTTGCCAAAAGCTAGGAGCTGACGCACTGATAGAACCCACTATTTCACCTAGTTCCCATAGGTGTGAGTTTAATTTAAGATAAATTTTCTTCTCCCCTACTATAGTATGAATCCAAGAAACGAGGGAAAATATTATCTCCGCAGCTACCATCTGATTCTCTACTAAAGAGCAAGAATGAAGACCTTAAAAGCCGAATACCCTTGGTTATGCCCAGTGTTCTCAATTAGTTCCCAAATTTATGTAAACTTCCTTTCATACAGTCCGTGCTCCTCTGATATACATTAAGAATTCCCGACTTGCCCTGAGTGTACGTGAATCAGTCTCTTAGCACATAAGTGGAAATGCTTGGAAATCACCACCGACCTAATCGATAGCCTATCGGGCCGCAATTGTGTTCGTTGACCATCAATTATCAAATGGCTCAAACCTATGGCTAAGCAGTGTGCCCCACCTCCTACCTCTTTCTACAATTGTTTAGGTCGATTCTTACTCATCATGCTTGACTTTGATAAATTGAATTTGAGGCAAATAAGCGATATTGTCACTATATCAAACTGCACTATGTTCTTGAGAACGGTTAGGCATCATCACCCCTTGGTGGTTGGAGGGGACAGTTCGCGAGAATGATGACGAGTATACGTTGTGGTGATTTGGAGGACATACTTTCTGGCATCAGACCGATAATAATTATCCATCCCACCTAACAAAGATAACACATGTGAACTGGAAACTCGACAAAAAATTGAGCAAATTGGCAGCTTGTTGAAGGTAATATAAATTTTTGTTAGGACTTAGTTCTACTTCTATTTGTTAGACCATGGCTTCTTGATGTTCTCACTGAATTCATGACCCTTTCCAGGTGAAGTCGGCAATAATTTGGACCAGGCTTCAAACTTAATTTGGAAGACCCCACAGTGTGGCACATTACTCCCACACTTGCCAAAATGTCGGACAAATCGTGAGTTCACGCTGACACTGTGCGATACCACAGGTTTTGCATATACGGAAAACACTTATGTTAAGTTCCGATTCCGTAAAGATTATGGTGTGGTTAAGAGTATATTTTTAGTTTTGATTAAGAATGTTTTAGCTATGTCGCAGTCAATAGCTTAGAATATTATTAAAATGTCTATTGTCGGTCTAGATTTTTATGTACAAAGTATTGTGGACTCTCTTACAGATTAGTGGGCACGATCTATTGGTTATGCGATTCAACTATTACAGATCTTAGCAGCAGCGCCAGTATAAGGTTATTCATGGAAGTTCGAATCTACTACCAGTTGAATTTCAAAATGAGTGGTACCTGACGTCTTTTATAATAAGCGAGGTTTAATAATGTAATTAGCAAGCTCCCGATTTCCCAAAAAAACAGGCATTCCAAATTGTGCGCTTCAATATATGCCAGTTAGTAGTATAAATTGATTGGAGGTTTACATACGTATTCTTCCATAACCAGAATTTATGATTTGTATATTAGGGTTATATAGCCTCTATGATATTCCAGCCAATATAAATACAATCTACTGAATAACACTGCGAGAGGAATTATGGTTTACTTTATAATAAGTGAGTTGATGTACACAATGCAGTGCAAGTTATACTCTGTAAAATGTTAAACCGGGTAGAAGGCACACAGTGGATTGAGCGATAATAGTAGCAAATTATGTGAATAATATATTACATGATGATAAAACGTGTTTTGAAAATGTTCTTCATGTGTTTCAGGTTATTAAAGTTGTTTGAGACCATCTAAAGTTTAAAAAGGAAATACCAGTCCGTATGCGCGAATAAAGAAATGATATTAACGATAGAATATTTATAAACAAACATATAACAACAAACCGACTGGTTACCGACACAGTATGTCCATCCAACATAATGCAATAACCTCAAAAGTACATCAAACAGTTTCACTGGATGCCAGTCGAACATCATCCAAAACTTAACACATTCCTGTTCTAACATTAAAGACACAATTGCGGGCCGAAAGAGTGCCAAAACAAATTAAGTCGTAGTGAGCACTTGAATGCAATCACAGAATGGCTTATAAGCTGAACCTCTATAGCTAGAACATAACTAAAGATGCACCCGCGAACTTCCACTCCATTAATACCCGGCCAAAAGTTTTGCAGAACGTACCAAATCTCCGGTACAACTATGGTGTGATCAAATCGAAACTTGATCCTACAAATCCCTCAGCAATGAGACTCACGACGCTCAAATAACAACGCTTGTGGTCTCAATTACAAATAGCCTAATGCCGTAGAATGAGAGTAATTTCAACCTTAGTGTAGTTTATTGGAATAATGCTAGGTTGAACTAGAGAGAGACGAAGAGAAGAGAGAAGAGAGAGAGAGAGAGAGACGAGAGAGAGATGGTGATGGAGTGGACGAGAAGAGGGAGAGAAGAGAGAGACTTTTGCCCAATCATCATTTCTCAAAAAAGTTCGTGCAAAAGTTTTAGGGTTTTGTGTGTTAACATGATTCTCGTTAAGTAAGGCCTTTTGGTACGATATTGCATGGATCAAGAGGTAATTTCCTGGAATTAAATAAATTATTTCACGGAAAATATATCTAATGATTGATTCGCTAGCAAATAAATCAATATGAACTCATATAATATACTTAACCTACTCTAAAAGAACTTTCTCCTGCCAGCAAACCTACCACCCGTTTAAAATCAAAAATCATTTTACGTGGAAATAAATTTTCCAAAGAATAACGGATGTTAAAAGTAAACTGAGGCTTGGTCTTTGGAACTGTTCCCAATTGTTCCAATCGACCTCAGTTACTAAAGTGTATATAATAAGTAACCAAAGTTACTTATTATATTCAACTAGCTCCCCATCTCTCTTACTTTAACCCTTTATAGTGCATTAAACAAGCATCACACAACATACCTGACCATCTCACATCTCACACAGGTCGGATCGTACACATAGAACGCCTATGTCTTTGATGTAGCCTATTGTAGGGTTCGTAGAAAGATGAGAACCCTATCTCGAATGCGATTCTCATAGAGACATCTGTGTCATGAGATTGACAGATGAGACTGATTATTACAGCCCTGAAGAGTTTCTGCCCAATTCCATATAGGAATCTGATTAACCTTCCCTTTAGCACTAAAAATTGCACTGAAATCATGTCCCGGATAAAGTCGAACATGCAAACTCTTTGTTGTCACCGAATACTCATGCTTATTTTTATTCCAATAAGTTTTACGCCAATATGTTGCCCATCATTTTCAAGAGCCATAGTCCCTTCGAACCAACATGCCTCTAGGATGTGCAAACATAACACCACAACTACTATCATGATGTCCTCACCTCTATTTAGAATCGAACTTGACGATAAACGGCACCATCTGCACACGAGGTCTTCACCTCTCGTCGTGGCAAACCAGGAACACATCCGCATGTTAGTGTATATTAGTTATGATTAAACTTGTTCCATAAGTTAATGATCATTTCCTTCTTAACGATGACGGAGATGTGTTAAAAGATGTCTTCACCAGAAAAATATTCCGCGAGACTTATTGGAATGAATCTCCCAATCCAATACTGTATAATCGATTCTTTGTCAAGTGTTCAATTCCAGAAATAAACAGGTGATTTCAACCCAGCCACACCATTTCAGTTACCACATCTCTAACAACCTTGAACTGAGTAGTTAACAGAAAAGAGTTTACTAAGTTCATCACTCACCCGCCGATAAGTATACTAGACTTAGCTCAGAGCTCTTTGAAGACTAAGACGAATGTATTCGCCGAATTACGAGACCCACACACAATTAGTTCAGACTTGTTTCAAGCACTGTAGGGATGACAAAAAAGTAAAGTGCTTTGTCAATACACTTTTTACTTTTAGAACCACGGAGTGAGTCTTATCACCGTCTAGCAGGTTTTCAGACCTCTAGATCCTGGTAGCTACTGTTGCAACGATACACACAAATTGAGGAATCCCTACAATGCGTGAGATTACACACGATGTGCTTCTACCCCCAGTGACAAGAATAGAAAAGAAGTGCCTTACCATGGTCAGTAAAATGAATGTGGGAACTGATTGTGCTTTCTGAATTGATAAGCTTGGCACCTTGGAACTGGCCCCCGTCTTTTCGAAAATCCATGTTAGCCGACTTGTCCACATATGCAAGAATCATAATAAACCATTCCATCAGAAGTGTTGATCCATTCACGATTAATAAAACCCAAGAGGCTTACAGAAAGATAATATAATGTATTAAAGAGGTTGGCCCAAATGGCCAGTAATTTACTACCGGCGCGAGGTGGAGTTCGGTTCCTTCCACTTAACGGCCTATACACTACTCAATATATCATTACTGTTTGGTAAGGCGTTGTATCTATTATGTTAGTGGTCTACCAAACACAACATGGTCGTCAGCCTGCCTACACCCAATTGCATGCCATGGGCAAACCACAAGACATTCCTTACTTATCTCAAATCTGAGTGTGCCCGTGTAAATGAGTTTACTGAGAAATGAGAACCACTACCCACAGAGAATCCCTCCACCCTAACAGGCATAGGTGTAATCTTCATATTAAGCGAACACGTCGTATCTTTGAATTAATTTAGTTAGTCCCAACTCAGTTATTACATAACCCGTTTTAACTCACGACTTTTGAACTAAGTTATCAGCGATTATAAGTACCAAAAGGATTAACTCAATTAATAAGTAAGAATATTGTTGTCAATTAACTTTTGTGTATAATTTTTTTTATTGGGGACCATATGGCCGTGTAGAAATTATTTGCTTTTGTTTTTGTGGTTGAATTCCGTACAAATGCACACACAGCTATGAGCGCCCCGCGGAGATTAGATGAGCTATTTATGTGGTTAGGTTAGTGAGTGAGATTAGTAAGACCGTTAGAATGCTCCGATAGAGTTAAAAAATGAATCACTGACATTGGTGTTGATGTTTGTATATCCATTGTGAGCAACACTAATATTATCTATATATAGTCCTTATAATACTATAGTATAATATCTAAGAATATGATCCGCAATTTAACTGTCAACCTATCCCACATCCCATGTATATAATATTCATATTATTCCTTCCTTCCTTACTCATTCTCTATACTTAATCTTGCCCCTCTTACGTGCGGTTGTCTCATCTCCCTATGTGCAACCATCAATATTCCTAATACCTAGTTAGCCACTCAACCCCTCTTTTCATCAGTTTCAATATATCATGCTTCGGTTGTCATATATCCTCTCGACGCGTACCATTTTCGTCGAGTGTGCTTTCATTCACATTCATATATCCAACCATCTCCTTTCTTTTTTCCCATAAAAACCACCAAATCATCACTACATCTTAGTCTTCCCCATTTTCCATTTCATTACGTATCACTATACCTCCTACATCTACCATATTTTTTCATTCTGATTTCATGCTGACCCTTCCGATCTAAAAGACGAACCTAACTATCCAGTACCCATATTCAGCTAATCAACCATAGATCCCCGTCTAATTTCTTTTCCGAAATTTTAGCTATAATACCCAATCCCATCCTCTACCCTATGCGGCTTAGTTGTTAATACCCCACCCAATCATCTAACAAAAACCCCACCCATAAAGCACCCACTCTCCCCGCGACGACACCCTTTCTCCCGCTCCGCCTTTGATGCTTCGGGAAACGACCACTTCCTCTGGCGAAAAATTCCCTCCCCCTCACATACCCATCTCGCTGCCCCTCGCTCCCTAAACACATCCACCTCCAATTCCGAATTAGGCTATGGCTCGTCAAAAATATCTTCTTCATATTCTTCCATAGCCAAATTTTGTTTTTGAGGGAAATCCCTTAGAACATGATCCCGACTGTTGCAATTGTAGCATCTCCTATTGTCATTTATAGGTCGTAAATTAGAAGGAACACCCTTAGAAGTGGATTGTGTGTTCCCTTTGATAGGATTGTCGAAKAAGGTGTGGAAGAAGCTTGTGATCCTCTTAAATTAGCTCGTTGATCTTTGGCAAGATTCTTCTCTATCTTCATGGCTATGTGACACATCTCTTTAAAATCGTAAAAAAAAGCAAGATCTAATTGGTTGGATATATATCTCCTCAATCCTTGTCGAAACCTAGACATCCTTTGTGTATCTTTTTCAACAAGATCRCAAAGCAAGGTCAATCTTTCAAATTCTCTTTGATAWTYACGAACTGACATGCTTCCTTGAACAAGGTAGGTAAGTTTCAAGTACATCTCATGCTCGAAATCTTTCGGAACATATTTCTTGATTATTTCTTTCTTCAGTTTATCCCAAGATTTGAGGGGAATCATCTCATTCTTGAGATGGTCAACTTTGAGATTATCATACCATAATGAAGCGTATTTCGTCAACTTCAAGATAGCAACCCTGAAACATTGCACATCATCATATTCTTTAAATTCGAAGAAACGATCTAATTCTCTTATCTAATCGCACACTTGATCTGGCTCTAAGGTTCCATTAAAATCTAGAAGATCTGTGAGTTTAACATTCTTTGTTTCATCTAGGAGGATGTGGCCTTTCTTTGTCTTCGTCTGAATATGTATAACTCTTGGAATCGTCTTTGAATTGATCAAAGTATTTATCTCCACGTTTCTTGTCCATATCCTRCATGGCATTCATCCTACCCGTTTGAACATTGATGGTTTCTTAGAGTTCGTCGTGGGACGATTGTAGCTTAGTTAAATCAACACGAGTTGCTTGTATATCCTTAGACAATTCAATTTGAGTTGAGTCAAGCTTCGTGGATAATTTGCAACAACAGCACATAAAAGGAGTCTACTTGGCGTAACCACGTTGTGTGACCAACTTCCTTTTAATATATTTTTATAGATATGAAAATATCATGAATTCTAATGAAAATCTCATATTTTTTTTTGATTGTTACTTGAATGTTTAATGTAGTTGTACTTAGAATGTAAACACACGAAGGTAAGAGTTGAAATATAGAATAGGTTGGAGTGACAAATGTTTAAGTTGTTTAATATAGTATGAATAAAGAAAAAATTAATGAAGATGTATTTGCACACGAAAATTTCGATTTGTAGGAGCTTATCTTAATTTTCTTAACTTAATCAGTCTTTATTAATTGATGTTTTGTGTTTACATCAGAACTAACGTGAAATGTATATTATCCGTTGGTATTCTAGAAAAAGTTTTTATAACATATATAATTTTTTGTAATGCATTTATTTTAAAATCTTTTTTCGACACAAAAGTTAAAAGATTTCATTAATGTAGAAATAGCCAAACGACACACTTACAATCCATTTCGTAAAACTGATGACAAATACAGAATATATTCTATCAAAGCAACAGAATACATTGTACGATTGTCTAATTTCATGAACACAAATCAAAGCCTTAAAGAAAATCTTCATCCGAAAGTAATACTTTCTGTGTAGTTCGCCAGCAAATTGACATAATCACTGATGTAAAGTTCTTGATACCATCTTGCAGAATCAATTATATATCCCCCATAATTGATTGAAGCAGTTGGATCTTCGTATCAATTGAACTCATAACGCACAACCTAAACAAATGTATAACTAACTCCATATTAAAATTCTAGGAGGAGAACACAAACAAAAATAAATAGACATAACTAGAGGCCACCACAATGTGCAAAAAACTATTGGGAGCAAAATAAAAGACCCAAAAGACGTAGTATTTAAGTAAAATGTGCAAACTGGAATGGAACCGCTCTTGGAATTGTGCCGACGAGAGAAAACAAACAGTAAAAACTACACCCTCCAGAACTAAAGTCACAATTTGGAGTAGCACCCAAGCTAAGGAACCGTTCCAATCAAGAACAAACCAAAACCAGCCACCACCTCCTCAGTAATGCAAGAGACTGCGTGAAGGATTCCAAAGTCCAAGCCACCGAAGTCGTCGACGCAAAAGTGAAGACGCACCAATGCCGACAAGATATGATGAATAAGCAAACAACTCAAAGGCCGATAGGTAACAAAGGACCGGAATAAATAAAAAACCCTAAAAAAACAAAAGAGAAGAAAAAGTAGAAACGTCCCGAGAAAGCGTGTTGACTTGAACTGCCGGTCAAACACAACACCCACATCAGGCCGAACTCTCAGATGTTGCCAAGCAACGCTAGACGAACCAGACCCCTAAGCAACAAGCGCAACGCAACTGCTACCGATACGAAGCGAGTGGATGAAGAAAGGTGCAAAAGCGCTAGCAGTAGACAGTGAGCATGGAATACAAAGCACATCATAACGTTGGTGGACAGAAGGCACCCATGCCCGCCATCGCCGGCGACGTTTAAAACAGACGAAGGCCACCTGGCGAGGCCATCAACGCGAAGAGGAACAATGGGGGGGGGGGGGACGAGGCTCGTGAATTCTATCGGAGGCTTTATGAGAGGAGGAGAGAGCCTAGAAAGAGCTTTTATACTTGGGCGAATAGAACTAATTAAATTGAACATAATCTGTAAATACAGAGTTAGTTTTTTAATGTTAATTTTTTTTATGTAGATCTAATGTGACTCCTAAAAATTGTAAGATCTACGTGAAATGTTACATTATTTTAATCTGTTTGGTTACTATGAAAATTTGATTAGCTTATTTAAATTATCTTTGTATTTCTAGAAAGCTTTTAAAGAATTCATTAATTTGTTGTGGTATATTAGAATTAACAAATATAACTATTAGGTTGTTATATCTGTACTCATGTATGTTATATCGAAGGCTTTTATAGATATCGATAACTCTTAATTTTTAATATTTTTAAATTTTAAATTTAAATATTTATTTATTTATATGTTTTTTATGTAGATCTAGGTTAATGCAACTATCGATCCACGGATTAAGTTTGTTTACGTAAATTTGATTAGCTTATTTAGTTTGGTTTTATACGGAGTGAATGAATGTTTATTTGATGTAGATGATTTAATTTAATTTTGTAATGTATTTAAATCAAAAATTTAATGGTTTATTTCATTTAATTTATTATGTAGTTTATTGCTTTATTCTTAAATTTAAGTATTTTTATAATTTAACG
>SNQN01004100.1:23681-45715 GCA_008642245.1 Bassia scoparia
AAAATTTATCGGTACCGGATCCGAAATATTTCCGAACTATTTTTCCGATCCGAGATCCGGATTCGATATCCGTAATTTCGAGATCGGATATCCGGAATTTCGGATCGGATCAATTTCGGATCGCGGATCAAATGTTATATTATTTTTACCTATTCTTTTATTTTCCATATTAAAATTATTTTTTGATAAAAAAGTCGGATATTTCGGATACTCGAAAATATCTGAAAGCGTAAAAATTCTGATCCGAATGCGACCCGAAAATTTTCGGATATCCGATCCGAAATATGCCGAGAACCTTAAAAAAAACCGGATCGGATATTCGATTTTTCGGATCGGATCAAGCGGATCACGGATCGATTGATCGGATCGATAATTTTGAAACACCCCCTAACCAGTACCGAGATAATGTTATGACTTTTGATATTGAAAATATCGTGACTTTGTAAGGTAAGAAGAATTCCAATATTATATAAAGACTATAGAAACTTGATACTATTTTGTATAAGAGCATTTGTATTTTTGTGGCCTAAAACACAGTACAAGATGAAATTAGCGAATAATCTTGCCTTTACTTATTTTTATTTTAAAGAATAAAAATTCTAATCCGGTAAAACCAGTTCCCAGACGATTCTGTTTCGGTTCCAAAAATTTTGGAACCGATTTCCAATTATCAGGAATCGATCGATTCCGGTTCACCTAAAATGACCGGTACCCGATCTGCTCAACCCAAGAGATATACAACATAGTCAATAATAATCTCTGTTATATAAGGGGAAGGGGGAGGAAGAATGGTGCTCCCCCCTTTAAGACCTTATTAACCTTAATGAATCTTTAAATTTTTTGAATTGAAGTGCCTAAAACTTAAGCCCTTTACTTATTATGAGATTTAAATTCAAATTTTTTATATGTGACTATTAGTTACAAAAGCTTAAATCCAATGAACATTAGTCCAAGTTGATTGGAAAACATATGTATTATATATTGGAATTCATTGTTAATTTATTTAACCAAACTAATTACAAATTAGATAAATTGTATTGCTAATACTAGGTTATAAACATTTGTATTTTAATACTATTCTATATAATCATTTTTAATGAAAATATTACAATTTTATACGTCGTCTAAGGCACGCATCGCGGTGCACATAAAAAACTAGTGGATATGTTATTTTAACGGGACACACATTAAAAAAACATTAACAAAAAAACGGTGGACAAAAAGAGCACTATGCACTACCCCGCCCCAAACCCAAAAAAAGATTCCCGTGTCGCAATCATTAGTTGTGACCCTCTTTACCACTCTTCACCTTTCGTCCTCCCTTTTAAAAACGTACAGTTAAGGGGGTGAGTAGTGCGATATAAAAAAAGGGAAATCCGAAAACCAAAAGCAAGAAATTAAAAAAGAGGAGGAAGCAAGAACGATGGAGAAGAACAGAACTTGTATAGACAAAAAGGGGAGTGCAGTACAAGGGGAATAAAGGTAAAAGAGAAAAGGAGGAATAACCATTAGAGGAAGGAAAGAGAAGAAGGGAAAGGAAGAATGGAGAGAGTAGCTGGAAAAAAGAGAAGGAAGATAAGAACGATAGGTGTAGGGCAAGGACAAAAAAATCCAAAAAACAATGGCGACAAGTTAATAGGWGGGGCAACAAATAGCATTTCAGCAAAACCCAAACTCTCACTTTTAYAGTGGAGAATGGATGTTAAACATCATACAATTTATTTTAAAATATCACATTTTTATGTAAATTTCTTTTCCAAGACTCAAAATCAAAACCTTCACAAAATAAAACCATATTTTAAACTTGAGAGAAGCTAATCTCAGCCTTAAATTGTCATCCTTATATATTAAAAAGGGATTTTTCCCCATATACCCCTGAGCTTTCGCGTATTAGCTCATATACCCCCGAGTTTTTGAAAACGCTCCATATACCCCTGAGCTTCTCTCCGTTAGCTCATATGCCCTTAATGAGCTAACGGTGTTAAATTTTATGTTTTTTTTGACTTATTTGCCCCTGTCACCTATGTTCTTCTATTTGTCTCTCTCTCTTACTCAACTCAGCAACAATGGCGACAACATTCAACAAACCTCTCAAATTCAGACCATGTTAAACCACAAWAAATGTTATGCAATCTGCTTGTGCCAATTATGGAACATTAATCTAACAACACAGAGCAATAACCCCAATATAAGTTTCATCATATATTCAGTTATTAATTATTGAATACAAAAATTAAAGCAGCTAATATGTATTCTCAATTTATATGGGCTCTTAATCGTATGTTTAAAGATAAGCTTGAGGTGTATTAGATAGTTGTGTGTAGCTAATACATATCGTTATTTCAAGTTTTTCCTTACCCAGAATTTCTGGGTTTTTAAGAGACACGATTGTTGCTGATAGTTGGTGTTTTAAGGTTTATTGAAAAACGTTCTTACTCGAAAGTGTGTATGTTTTTGTTGTATAAGATTCGGGGGGGGGGGCGGGCTAAAGGAGGAGCAGAGAAGTGGTTCGAGACCTATGTTGGGGCCAATTAGGACTAGTTGCGGCGGCGGGGAGCGCGAGGTGTCATGCTTTAAGGTCGTAGGTTTGTGTTGTGTAGAAGTAGTATATACGGAGTTGTAGTTAGAGAATAAGGGCCTACAGTGTTTCGAGAAAGTTGAGTCGCATGGAGAGAGTGCCGTGGGGGGGGGGGGAGTAGGGTATGAAAAGTGACGCTTGGTGATTTTTGGACAGAGCGTAATGATCTACTTTCGAGTGATCACTGGAGGATCATTAAAGTTCTAGCTCACATAAACAATGCTAAAGAATTATATTAAAGAACGCTGTATTATTGAGGTGTGTAGGTTATAAAGTATTCGCTTCAAAATATTTTGAAAAGAGAAGTGTTCTTACGTGGGGTGCCGAATTACCAAAACTATGCTATATGTAACTGATGCATTTTTGATATTTTGGGTGGAAATTCTTGTTGGACTATGTGAAAAATCTGGACCAGTAGTACGTACATTATGGTCTACACTTTTGACTGGTTTGTTAGATGAACGGGTCAATATTGGCAGTCTTTGTCTTGCTGCTGATTTTGGGTGAGTGTTAATTTCATGTGGTTTGTTCCTTTTTTTATCACCTGACGAGACTCCTCAATTTTTTGGCGGCTTTTATGGTTTGGGGCAATTCTTGACTTTACACATAACCTTCTTTGTATTGTTCGTAAGTGATGCTTACATCTCAAAAGTGGTAAAGGTATAGAATATAATAGATTGTCACTGGTGTTATGTTTCTGAGGTAGTTGTAAATTAATATTTCATCCCACCCTACTGTTGAAAAATGCATAATTTGTTTTGGAACTGTCCTTATATATTGTACTTGAGTGCAATATTTGTATCGATTAGAATTATGAAGAATTTTGAAATTAGAAAAATAGTTGTAGTATAGATTTTTTGGCTCATGGGTTTGCTCGCGAAAGCCTCCCTAAAAAAAATGAGATATTCCAATGAAAACAAACATTGCGATGCTTCACTTTCATAACGGCCAATTTTTGACCTTTCCTCTCCCCAAGGAAGCAGAGGAGGGAGAGTTATAACAAATTGAGTGTGCCGCGAACGTCAGATAAACCTCGCAGAAGTAGCAGAAGGAAGAAAGAAAGAATAAAGACAATTGAGAATAAAAAAAGAAAAGAATAAAGAAATGATCAGAATTAAATATGAGTAAATTTAAAAGGGTTATATAATGTACGCGTAATTAGTTGTCAGTAATATCAGTGAGTGGAAGATAGGGTTTAAGGCACGCGCAATACAACCTATTTGGTGGACCCCACTCGTGTTGGTGCGTTTCTGGTACATCTTTCACTAGTTAGAAAACTACTGTATGGAGGGGTTGTTTGAAGTACGGAAGTCCTTATCAGATGCGATAATCTCATCCTGTGATGAGAAAGGTCGGGATTGTATGACTCTGTTCCTCTTTATTTTTATAATTTTTTTAAACAAGAAAAACGTGAGAAGGGTAGAAATATTGTATGTGCATATACTTTAGGTATCACAAAGATGAGTAAGGTCTGGGTAGTTGCAACACAAATTTTGCACTATTTTCTTTGTGGAACACTCTATTATTCAATCCTCGACCATTGTTAAACGTTGAAATATGGGTCACTAATTATTGAAAATATCAAAGCAGGAGATCAATTACATTACTTCATAATTAGAGCATATAATGAATGTGGAGTCTAGTTATTCAACATTTATATGGTCTAGATGACGCTATCTTAGTAATTGTATGTGGCAAGAGGTAGAATAATAATAATCCAAAATGAAATTACTAATTTCGCTAGTACTCAACACTGCATAATTGTCGATAACAATATCTGTCTGCTGGTTTTGAGATATATTAAGCATTTTTATCACACACAACGTTGGTTCGTATTGTAGAGTTTTCTATGAGGAGAATGCTATTTCATGTTTTCGAGACGACAAATACTTATGTATTCAAGAGAACATTGTTAGTTCCTATCAAAAGCGTTATTAATCTGAGTCGTGATTATGAAGTTTCAGAAGAATAGACTGCCTCTTCCAAATCCGATTGAGGCTGTGATTAATTGATAAGCTCCTGCTGCTGCTCACGATATCAAGACTCGTTGGTCTTTCTATACATAAAAACTAGTGAAATCCAATTTTCGTTTTCTATATTTGGAATATACGTGGCCCTATTTAGTTCTTCTACGAAATAGAGCAAAACAAGTGTTCGATCTTTTGTTCCCCGACTCTATACGGAGTACATTATAGTACAATAACACTCCTACTCAATGCATAAGATGAGCTTTGCTCCTAGTACTGCATATATTTCCCATAAGCATTGCTGATCTATGATATACAAGTCGGTCATTATAAGTGATCTAACCTCTAGAATACGACTTAAGTGAAGGTACAGCTCAAATCAAGAGTACCATGGACAATTGGGTTCCTACATAATCTGTTTATCATTATAATTACTTATAAAGGTGAATATAAATATTTAAAAAGGAATTTTTTTTTATATTAGTAATCACATTTAAATTGTGTATGGGGTCTTTGTCACAGAATTAACTACACTCAACCGAAGTTAGACGCTAGTCCTTGAGATTGACTTTCGCAAACGAATTTATTTTCCTACCAATTTCCTAAAACTACTTCGGGACCATCATTAAAATTATATGGGCGACCACTTCGTTTTATAAGTGTGACCCACACCGTAACTTTTTTGTTACTGTCTATCATCGTTCTTTTGTCTATTATCTTTTTGGAGCTCAACATTGTCTCGAGATTAATGAGGATTACTGGTTCGTATCAATCTTAACTTTTCTTACTTTCCTCCCAATTTATGTTCTTACTTTTCCACCGCTCACGATTGGTTTTTACTAGATTTCGTCACCTATAGCTCATGTTTTAAACGTCAAGCATATTTAGGATTGTCTCCAAAAAATTGAATAGGAAAGGAGAACCTGATTACTGGGTGAGATATGGAGAAATTGCTTAGTTGGTCGGAGATAGATCATTTATCAAAAAAGTAGATGTCTGTTAAAGATTAATTGGTAAAGGGTGGTTGCTCAAGAAATATACGCTTATATAAGTGAAATAGTTAAGGGGTGCGTATAAGTTATGAACAGACCGCTGAGTTAAAATAATGAAACAGGTGCGCTTTATAAAATGAATCAAAAATCCCATATATTAAATAGAAGGGGCACTATATTGTCGGAGAATGATTTACTGGTGATCTTGTTAATTCTTCTTAGAATTCTTACGTCGTACTAATAAGCAGAAGCTCAGTTACATCTCTTAATGAAATTTAATCGAACTAAGACTGCTCGGGTCTTTGCATCAATAAAGAGATTCTTATTCTGTAATTAGTTCACTATTAGACTGATTAGATATATACCATATTTTAATCCATATTGGCTTCTATATTGGGTCTATACAATCCGGATATATGTTGTATATATCACATGATAAGAGATATATGTTTCTGTGTAGGTATATGCGTATGAGTTTTCTTAATTTTGCTCACGTAGTTAAAGATGGTACAAGTATAATTCTTCTATCATGTGTGATATAATTAGAAGAAGAGATGATGTATATTAGAGGCGACACTGCGTAGACTATAGTTTATCGCGTGACAAAGCGGCACTTTTGTCTTTGAATATAATTGAGACTTGTCTATCTCCGCCAACTTGAGCTCCAAGAATAGTTCTTAAGTAAGGCATGATAGATTTGCCGAAGATATTGTCTAATTAAAGTAGACTGTAATCGCTAAGGACGAAGTACTTTGAGGTAGATGACATTTTTTCAGTTAATAAATTCAGATGTATGGACTTGTATATGAGAAAAGGAGTGTGCAGAATGAGAACTTGTTCAAAGTTATTGAATATTTTCGAATGTGACATCCTACAGACGTTATAACGCATTCATGAAGCTATGGCTAAAACACTATTGTAATGCGGCCCATGACTCTCCGATGAGTCGTGATAGCTTCGCACAGGTTTCACTCTTCCATACTTACGACAACGCCTACAAAGACATTAGACGTCTCCGCGCTTTGTTCAAGATCACGCATTGCACTTATGCTGTCGCCTTCTTGTTTCTTCAAACCTTCTTGCTCAAAAAGGATAACTAGCAATCCAAAATGGCGAAGAAAAAAGGTTGTTGCGTCCCTTACTTAATTATTAAAGCGCTCTCCAACGGGGATACTTTAGTACCTTATTCCTAGATCTTACCCTCTTATCTAACAAGTCTTTCCTATATTATAGGTTCTCTACAACCTGTTAGTCGATCGTCACATGTAGAGGGTGCTAAGATAAGGGCGGCTTTGTATCCTATTAAACAGCAGTCTCTCTGGTTGTATTCAAGTTCCGAATAATTTATAGTAGAGAAGTAGTAATTCCGTGGGTTGACAGGCTGGATCTGTGGAGATTTCATCCTGAAACTTGCTCAATGGTGTAATATAGAAGACTTTACTTGAGGGAACATATGCCTAGTCATCAATTCGTATAATATGGTTAATGTGAGCATTGATAGGTTCACTCTAACTATAAGAAGGTGATAAGATGGAATCTGTGATATGGCATGTCGGAGAGTAAATGTTTTTCATAGATAATTTGTTGTGACGATTTTAAAGCAAAATCCATGGAAACTTCATAGGGCGTAAATTAATGGGAAGGGAGACTAATTCGTTTTGGATCCGACGGCTAATTTTGAAACAATCTCCTGGTTGCGCTACCGGAACTGACAACTGCTAAACTTCGTCCATTTGACTACGTGGACTTTGCACCAATTGGATGGATTGTAGCGCTCTCACACGTAGGTCGTTAAAAGTATAGCTTACTAAAAATACTTGAATTATCCGCGCAGACCAGAGATTTAATTGGCGTTTTAATCTATATACGAAATGAGGAATCTAGTCAAAATTTGAATGGTGGTCATATCGATTGCAATTGATGTTTGTTTGTATGAGAGGTTTAGATTTATGATTTGTTGGAGGGCCGATTCCAACTGGCGTCACAAGGATATGTGTCTTTACTTAAGCGTGCATCAGGTAGAAACACATTTTTCACACCCCCTATTATACCACGATATGAATTAATTGAATTTTAAATTCATCACTAATTGATATTACAATTGAGGCCAATTCTTATAATGTAATCGACAGAACCTAACGACATTTGATGATCTCATTGTTCACTCGCACATTCACACCTAAAAATTATTTTGTCTAGGACCCATGTGTACTATTATTAGCACGAAGACATCTAACGAAATATGATAACAACAATAGATATTTGAAAGATAAAGAGAGATTAACAGGATAGGCAATAAGGTCGTCGCTAAAACATGAGTTTTCAATCTCACTATCACATTGAATTCTAGAGAGAATCCCATGTCTTATTAAGTGAGAATTAAAAATATCTAGAGTTAAATGAAACTACTTGAAGATGGTCTTGTCCCTAATATTCTTGCTCTCCCATTGGTTTGCATTTTTGGACCAAGCAGTTTATTGACGAGTTCACTTCTAGAATCTGAGTTACATTTTCCTCTAGAGCAAGAGAATGTGAAACATCCTCAAACATACCTACATACTAACGCTAATAAAACCGATAGGAAACGCAACAAGAAAAATGCGCACCCCAGCCGGCGTATTCAACAGAAGAAGTACATGGGCTTGAAATCTTGTATTGCGAGACCATCTCTTATAGCACCTCGGTGCGTTGATGCACACGGGACATTCTTAGCGGGGACTCATAACGTACCGCTACATGTCTGTTTTTCTGCTTGTAGACCAATATCCGAACTATAACACTGATTAGACACGCAATAGAAAACAGTGTTCGTATCAATTCTGATATGATTTGTAGTATTAGTAAAAAACATGCTTTTCTCTCTATTATAAACTAAAAACCATTAACTTGTCATTGCTACACAATAACATCCCAGCCACAGCAAGTATCTCTAAACACTCAGCAAGTCTGTCCAGGCATCACGTCTCGCTCGTTACTCTAAGAATGCACTCTTATATGTTACGCGCACGCTTAACACTATGGAGAAAATGTTACCTATGTGCCAGGTTATTTAAATAGTGACAACCACATTGGCTGTTTAATTTACTTTACTTATTTCGCTATTGCGCTATTAAACTTTTGTAAGATAACTATTTAAAAGTATTATCTCTCATTATAGAACGTTTAATTAGATGTAGATACTTGAAAGGTTAATATCATATTTTTGGAATACAGGTGTGCACTTCGCTTTTTATTCTGTCTAGTGAGCTTTCAAGTGATTTATTATTATATTGAGTGGTATAAATTTATTAGTTAAGAGTGGATTAGATTACTCACGCTATTTCGTCAATGCACACTATACATTATAACAATGTCTTCAAATATTGATATATATTCACAATAATATGAGGCCTTCTACTCATGTTCCTCATCTCCATAGTGTATCAAATATTTATTTCGCATTTCTTCCTCCGCCCGTAAAGCAAATACATTATGCGGAATTCAGTCATAAAACCCTGTTAGTTTTTTGATTGTTATATATGTATTATTCGGCAAAACTCCTAATAAGATAAGTTAACTTTTTTTGATAGTTAGATTGTAGCTCCCTATTTATTAGTGAGAGTTTAAGAATTATTGATACAAAATAATTAAAAGCTTGGTTAGATGTCTTATTTATTCTTTTTCTAATAATATTACGCGATATTATATATCCCATATTAGTAACATTTAAAATTGTGTGATTTTTATTCAACACTTTAAGATTGTACGATGTATAAGAGCTACTTAAAAATAAAAGCCTAAGTGAACATTATTTAATTTTTCATTACCACTCACTTTACATGCCATTATGTGCTTTTCCAATTGGGCAGTTAAAATGGTGGTCTACGTCTCCACACAATCATGTTGTATAAGTTTTATCTTTAAATGGGAAATGGCTCGCGAAGATTTTGAAATATTTTCTTGATTGTTAAATATGCGAGCCAAATGACCTATTATAGGGACAATTGGTTGAACAATCTTCAGTTCAGTTAAATATTGTGTTGGTCACTGTTAACGAAAATGTGTATAAACACACGAAGGTTAATAGAGTGAAATTATACGAAATAATAATTAATGAGAGGTGAGTAATTTGTATAGACAAATTGGTTGAATAATATATGTCAATCGTATTATTTGTTGTTCTAAGTTAGGATATCTTGACTCCATTGAGTATTAGGTGAGAGTGGGAAGAAGAAATTTGATAGTCGATGACGATTGATTATATAATTTACTTGCTTAGCAGATAATCATATCAAGTGTCACGAATATGAGGTAATGTTACGCGCAAGGGCTATAATACAGAATTGAAAGGCTCAGGTTTATGCATATGTAGATGCACTTTATAATCACATTATAGAGAACTAATTGAGTGGGTTTTCTGAGATTGAGACTTGTTTGTGTTTCCGTGAAACATATTCTGACACTCTATAAGAAGACTACAGTGGGCATACAAGTAAATAATCTAACGCCACAGATCTGTAAGTAAGATCTTCTTTGTATACAGTTCGCTAGAAGAATAGGATTTTGTTCTTAAACTTATATAGAATAATGAGTTGGGAGCAATACGGAAATTGAAGCACACTCACTAGAAGATAGTTTTGTGTAAATAATATGCTATAACTTCGAACTATTGTAGTCAATTTTGCCTGATTACAGATCAGGAGTTATTAATATTATAGTTATTTATGTTGTCACTACATGTAAGTTGAGTTATGCTGATTATAATGTGTCTCATTATTGATTGTGTCACGTAATTATTCACTTGACACTAGCAGCACTCAATCAAATGGATCAAAACATCATCTTCATTAACAACATCTCGATATATTCGTCGATTGTACCATTATATTGATAAATCTAAATGATAGACAACGGTTACGATATCATAATTATGTAAATAACAATTACATCCACTATAGAGAATTCAGTATAGTCGATGATCACAAATTAGATGCTCACCGCAAATATAGGTTTGCGTTCATAATATACTGTTCAATGGAGGGAGTGAAACATGGAATGAATCACCCACAAGCACGTCATAAACTAGATAATTACTTTATTTAATATCATATAGAGCGTCACTCGAGTGATAAAAGTACAAACCAATTTAAGATGATAATAGTATGTAGAAACTTGTATATCTTGACGCCGGTAATTCGAAGGGAGTTTCCGCACAGATGGATAAACTGGATGTTGAAAGAATTCAGATTGTGACACTAGAACTCTCTATCTTGATCGTATTCTTAGGCAGAATCTACATTTGTATTAAATCATCGAATTCTCGCGCGCGTAATTCTATAAAATTGACAGATGAGTTGAAAGAGGGAGAGTAGCGTTGCGTGAAATCTTCGTATACTGTATTCATACAGTTGGAAGTACTAATTCAACAGCTGAGTGAAACATGGAAAGCAGTACTTGCTGTTAATAGACACTTTTTGATTATTATGTTGTTATGTAAAATCACCGTTATAACTCTTGTTAATGAGATGTAAAAACAATATCTATTGGTTAGGAGATACGGCTTTATTACAACCGCAATAGATATATAACTACTTATATTATCAAGCGTGATAAGAGCGCTTTTCCTAGCACATAATTGGAATCCTGGACGCCAAAATTACTAATATTATATATAGAGGATTTACTAAATATAGAGATATCTGGTAATAGAAGAAGTTTAAGCTAAAAGAGCGTAAGTATATATGAGCGTATCTATAAGAGTAATAAAAATATCACCTAGTATAGTAGTCACTAATACGCTGAAGAATAGCCCCAAAAAGCGGTTTAAGGATGTTCGCCACACCTGACACAAGTACCCTTGAGAAAGAATGAGAAAGACTATGATAGTGTACGTAGGAGATAGACACATATACTACACCCTCTTACATAATAATCTAAAGGTCGACCCCTATGACTTTTTAAGACAGATAAGGAATTCGGCTATTTGATGTAAGCATTTAAGTTTTTACTAGATAGAATGTTGGAGCTAAGCACCGCAATTTTCGCATGTGATCATAGTGCAAGTATTATTGTATTTATGAGAATCATTGGTCACACTTTTCCAGCTACTCCATTAAACAAAATGATAGACACAAGTTGACATAGTCAAAAACCGAAACTAAGCGCACGAAAGCTTTTGACTTTCTTTTAGTGAAATAATCATTGACCTATACACCCACGCATTCATAATTTCCCGAGAGCCCCATCAACGCTAATATGGGAGTTCACTTTCCGCAAAGACGTCCTCTCGTTATCGTAATTGAGAGGTTAACGAAGTTTCTTTTTACGCCCATAAGACCGTTTGAACTCTAAAAACTACTAGACTTGATCAATATCATATGTATCTTGCAAAAAAATATGTAGAAGAACAACTTTATCCTATATATATATATATATTACGTCATAAAAAAATATGCCAAGAAGTTTGATTGAAATAATAACCTATATATATAGTATATATCAAAATAATCAATAACTTCCAATATAAGTGCTGTAAGTAACATCAATAAGGAAGTAAAGGTCAGACTAATGGCTTAAAAGGGATTATCTATATACAATTTTTAACACTCATAATATTATACAAATAAAAAGGAAGAAAGAAAGTCTGTAATGAAATTAAACACGATCCCCACACAAATCGGGTGTTTGTGAATTAACCGAGAAGCGTCCTTGAATATTTTTGCACGAAATTATAATTTACCACCATTGATATATGCCCAGATTATGGAAATTAGCCATTTTGACTACTACTCTCACGTTAAAAGTCTAAAAAAGCACGAACATGTCATAAGGGTGGAGACCCTACAAACACACCAGCACCCCAGCATGAGGGCGCGTGCCCGAGCCCCCTACCCAGATGTTGGCAAGCACGCTAACATACCAAGAACGAAGCCAAACAGAGCAGGAGGAGGAGCTGCAACTCGCGCCCATGTGAGCCAACAGCGCGCCCTGAGCCGCACACAGACAAGTTTGCGCCCCGACCTCCGCGCCCTCCGACTAGCGAGGGGGGACCTCACCAGAAAAGGCGGCAAGCAGCGGTAGCAGTAAGATCCAATGACATGATGAAACACATAGCATCCACACATTCATCAACGTCTTGGTTGGACCACATGCGGCACAGGCATTCCACAACGCCGATAAGCGGCAGGTACAATGTAGAATCCCACGTGCCCGCTCTGCACACCCTTGCTTGCTTCCTCTTCTTCTCGCTTTCCGAGTGTGCTCCACACTACAACACATGATGCTTGAAGGTGTTGAAGTTTGTATATTGAAGCTTATAGAATTATTATTCATGAATAATTTACATGATACCTGAAGATTCTGTTCGAACAAGAAGACACTACTACCTGGTCTAACATTGATTTCATGTTTTCCAAAATACAAAAGTCGATCATTGAAGAGTTCATGAAAAGTAAAATTACAAACATACAATACTATTAAACAACCCGACTCTCGTGAACTTGTGAGATAATCACAAATGACACAAAGCATTCACTTCTAAACACAACGTTATCTCAAATTAAACCTGAAGCGGAAAACATCCTGAAGATTACTACATGTGCAAATAACTGAAATGTGCAGTGTATGTTCCTCAAAATACAAAAACTAACTTTACATAGCTATGAAAGAATGAGTGGGTCATAAATGGCTATTTTACCTCAGCAACAAATGACCTATATATCTGGGTTGAGATGGGCATTCCAGTATCAGTAAGTTGCCGTGATTTCCGAGAAGAGACACAAAATGATGATGTAGGATTATTGCGACACTCTCAAATGATAAACCCGAAACAGTTTCAGTATTGTCCTATTAAGGATTAAAGAGGGACTTTTATTTTATAGCCGCACTGTGTATTTGTGGACGCATTGACAATTGCTAACTGGATGTTGTGTCGCGCTTTTTTTGTTGATGACGATACTTGCGGACGAATTCCAGGTTAAAACAACTTGGATGTGTGGTTTTCGCTACCTAGAGACTCATAATGTGTGAGAATTTGAGACATAACTTATGAGATTGTAAGCTAGTCCTTTACTGAACAACTGTGTGATGTCTTTATGTTTTGTGTTACTCATTTAATTGATGCCACAACAGTTTGAATATCACCTTTATGCCTCTTACTTGACTGCTTATATGACTTCTTCATCTTACACCCTGGACTCAAGATGCCTTGTATTTTTTACACTCTCGGCGGCTTTCCTTTACAAGGACACAATAAAGAAATTTATCAGTGAATCGGTGTAAGGGCGCTGTGGCGAATAGTGTTAATGAGTGATGTGTGTTAGTTTAAGTTTGTGTTAATCTCCTCATATAGTTTGATAGTGACTGTAACACACGTGCATAGTAGATTGATTATGGAATGACTAACACAAGATTGATGACTATTATGAGTGAATTTTAGTTTCCTAACATAATGTAACAATTCATATCTCTATCGCTATAAGTCGCTCTGTGTCTACGGATCTTAGGATTTCCTCTTTTGAATTACCTAATTACAAGTGCAACATTCTTGGACCTCATGTAAGTGACCGTGCAGATACATAATAGGTAATCACATCTCAGTGAGTACATACCACAAACATAGATTAAGTATGACAGCTCTCTATGTGCATTAGAATAGTTATGTCACTACTTAATACTGCATAAACTAAAATGGCCAGTACCCTCACTCAAAACGTGGAGAACACAACTAAATATGTAAGTCTAGTGTATAACCTTCCAATTCACCAGTATTTCCACTTTCCTATATCATCCCAAGTAATTTGTTTGCAGTAACAGTAAAGTTCAGGGATGTTAGTGTAGATTTGAGTGTTAGTTGATATATGATAAAGAACACACGATCTTCCTATGATAATTAGGTATTTATCACGTGTAAAGGATTAGCTACTATAATTATTGCAGTGAATGTTCGTGGAGTTAATTAAGATTAGTTCCCTCCTCGTCTACTTTACTTAGAGATGTAGGTTGTAAAATAACAATACCTAGATGAAAGTTGCTTGACTATAAATAGTTCACTACTTATTTGTATCCATAAAATATTGTACATATCACCAATCAAATGCTGATGACTTTGTTCATTGAAGAATTATCCAAAAAGACACGCCATGCTCATTCATCCTACACTTAGCCAAGTCAATCTAGCGTTTTCATTGTGTGAGAATAAATAGTCCTAGTCCCAATCTTGTTCTGTACAATATCAATTCTCAGTTTAAATAGCCCTCACTCAAGTTTAAAAGAGATGTGTATACAAATGGAGACCAGCTTTACATATAAGAAAAGATTTTAACGCTTTCCTCGCAGGAGTTCAGGTTGTTGTGCTAAATAGTTAGATGAATCTGTGTCCTATCGGTGATCAAGACGTGAAAACCAACCTTTCTGATGTATAAAATAACGTGCAGGGTGGAGAAGTGTATTCAAATCACTTCATACATCTTCTGGTATCTTAAAGAACTGGTGTGCTCCCAAAGAAACTCTTTTCCTGTCACTTGATTTGAATTTGGATACCGGCTCCTTTTCTGCACAACATCCTCTTTCATATACCTTGTGCTATGCTGACGAATCTCCGTTTGCGAGATTTTTGCTTTGAAATAGAAAATCTCATCACACAGATCTCCTTCCCCTCCTATCTCCTACTCCAGTGAAATGCAAATAATTCGGGCTGTCTATATCTTTCTTCAGACAAGTACGCGATAACCCATGATGAAGTTCAGATCGATTCTCTATCTATCCATACCACTGCTTTTATTGTGAGATCTATCGTTTCACGTCAAGTCTGATAATCACAGTCACTGGTCTATAATTTAGTTGTTGTTATATCGAGTATATATCCCCATAGACACTTACTGAATTTTTACTTATGACTTCAGCGCACTCCTGCCTACTGCTTTATTTTGCTCAGCCTACAACACCACTTTTTACCCTTATAGTTTGAAGTAAGTTAAGCAAGCTTGGTCTGGTATGGTGTTTTAATTGTAGGCTTTGATATAGATCTCTTTTACTAAAGCTGAATTTGGTAAATGCATTTTGGGGACGGGTATTGAAGTGGATGGTAAAAAAGAAATGGATGTGGTATGTGTCGTACTGGTATACGCAGTAAGAATATTATGATGAATAAGGGTTTTCTATGTGAGAGTGAACTACTGTATTATCATCTACTTTATGAGGAAACGCTAATGAGAAGTATGAGAATTAATGCTAGAGAGATGTGTGTTCTAGAGTGAAATCACACTATTTAGCTATCTTCTCGGACTAACCGAGACACATAGTATCTGAGAGGATTTTAGCGCAGAGCTAGAAGTGGAATGCAAGGTTAGTAAGAGCATTGTGATTGTTGACCATTGGGGCCCTGGCTGGGTGGGATAACGGAGAATAGATTTTCGGATTTTTATGTAAGTGTTTGGGGTATTAGATATTTTATACTAGTGAGTTTTAGCAAGGTACTATGTATTTACCATTTAAGACAATTTCATATGAGTATCATTTAATTTAAATTTCTGCTCTTACAAATTAGAGAGATTTTTCAATGCGTGTTGAATGTCCCTATGTGGAATACATACGAACCAAGCAATTAAGTTAGCACTATTTTTACTATAATTTTCTTCCGTCAGAGTAAGGCTTGTTATTGGTTGTTTTGTTATTATATTGTGAGTCAATACTTTTTGCTAGTATGTAAGAATAACCAACATTTCTTAGTGAAGACACTCGTGAAATTATTTCTTGTCCTAAGTTTTAAGTATCACTCTTTGTCAGCTTCTGTTATTTAATTTCTTTCGTCCAAGCATTTGCTATTGCAACTACAATTAATAATCCCAGTAACACTACATTCATCAGGTTTTTAGGGGTAATTCACATATTATTACATAACAATTCTTATAAACCATCTATACATATAAATATTGTTCGTTAACATAAACTCAAGTGTTTTTTTAGATTATATAGGACTATACCTTGAAACAATCACCAACACAAACAAATGACAAATTAACAGAATAGCACATGAAGGTAATTTGATCCCTCTTATCATATTTGAATTGTTCGAATACACAAATAACTTCTGCACCAAACAGTGTAACGTTACTCAAAATCACATCAAAGAAATCGCAAAAAAAAGTCCCCGGAAAAATTTAGGAAGAATGTGTTTTCAACTAGAAAAATGACAAAGGCACCAATCCCAAAAACAAAAGTCAAAACAATTAAATCGGCTATACAATTAGACAGATACATGTTAAAATATGAAGTTTACTATGTTCATAAGACAATAAATCAAACAAATTTTCTAAATCGTAGATAAACATTAACATAACTTTATACCAAAGTATATCGTAAGATTAACTAAATAATTAAAAACAATGAACAAACAATTGAATAAAAAACATAAATGAATTAATAAAGTAAATAGTGAATTGACCTATATATTTGGTGTAGTCAAATCTATATCTTAAGTAAGAAAAAAATTATCGTTAAATTTTTTAATCTCGCCTAAGTTGGATAATTATTTTTCTAAATACAAATAATTCACTAGTATGAATAAGAATGCTATTTAACTTTAGATCCAGTTAATTTGAGTATTGCGTCTCGAGATAGAAGAGATGATGTTTAGACACATAGAATGCGATAAGCATTAGGCAATAGAGATGAGAAGTGATAAGTATGAAAGTTGTACTTTTGTAGTTGTATAGAAAGAAGAGATAAAAAGTTGGATAAAGTAGGTATATATGAAGAGTGAAAGACTGGAGCTTTCACACATGATGTTATTGTATTCGTCGCTGTCTGTGTGGAACGTTTATAAACATGTAGTGGGGATACTCGAGTAGATTGGATTTATTCCCACAAATAGGCGTTTGTGATTTAAAGGCCTTTAATTTTTAGAACGTAAAGACATACGATTAAATGTGAATAGGGGCTAATTGTTATCATAAGATCTGATCTGATTATTAAATATGAAATCTCATAGGGGTGTTCTTATTTAAAATAAAAATATAAATATTTCGGAAAAGAAGAATAATAATGCGTGGGAGGGTCATACCTTTTTGCCAATAAACCTTAAGCGTTGAGATTATCTGTGTCGCGGGGTTAGCGGATGTGTAGCGCAAAAATTATTGACACATGACGTGTCTTGTTAAGGAAATGATTTCAAATAAATGATACTGTATATCAAACAATAGGAATCTAGAGGAATAATAAACAATTGTGAGTTAGAGTAATTCGATAAATATAGGAAACAGGCTAGTTTTACGCATATTAAAAAGTAGAATTGGCTATAGATGTAGATATGTCTTGGTGTATATAAAGTGGAGCCGCACTTTGACACTAATGAAGCAATGCCTCGTAGACAGGTGGTATGATTGAGGTTAATTTCAGAAGTATACATCTGGAGGCAACAGTTTTGGCCATGTGACTGTTCTTGTAGTAAAAACTAAGTTAGAGCACTTTGTTAGAGTATAGTTGTAAAATAAAATAAAAGAGCGTTAACCCATAATTGGGGCCGGGGGCTACTCTACATTAAAATAGAATAGTTTCTTTAAGGACTTGACTTTTTGGTGAATCTCTCTTTCTCTGCCTATCTTTTGCATTGTTTGCTTCCTTTATACTTCTGAGCTGTACCAGAATTACAGGATACTAAGAGTGTTAAAGTTGTTGTTAAATTGATTGAGATCATTTGGTTTTCAAGCCTTTTAAACTAGTATTTTGTGTTTGACGTATTTAGATATGTGGGGCGAAAATTCCTCTAAATATACTAACAAAAATAGTCCTCTTATTCTATGTGCCATATTGACATTTCTTTGTTTTTTCTCTTAATCATGTGTCAATATTGTGTTCTCTCTAAGATACTTTAAGTTGAGTGTAATTGTAGTAACATGTTTTGTTGTAAACTTAGTATTTGGTTTGAGTATAGACTCGCCAGTTTAGAACGCGCGAAAAACTCCTAAATTGTGAACTGACAAATAAATATTTGTGCTCTGAATTAGGCCATATTTTCTGATTTCTCTTATATAGTTTATGCTATTTTAAAAACAATCATACCTTACAATTTTTTTTGATAGTCACGCGAATACAGGTCTAAAGAGTCTTAAGATTGTAGTTCTTTCACACCTGTACGCAATGTTAAGCCTTTAAACACATACTAAGTATTGGATTTGAGCTTATTGAAGTTCTGGCTGGTAGCGAGAATACTCCGCTGTACTATAACCCGCGTCACACGTAGGACAGTGGCGACTATTCCAGAACCTCGATTGATTCGAGATCTTGCTAGAGTGTAGCATTACTTTTTCGAAGTGTTCATAACCTTCCATTTTGTGTTTGTGCTACAAGCTCCACACTCACATAGGTGCCTAAAAGACATAAAGACCAATAGGCCCTCGCAACTCTCAACCTCGCTGCTGGGCCGTAACAAACAATCAAGGTATAATATAGTCATCCTCTCCAGCCGTGTTCCATAGTTTAGGTCATGATAGAGATGCTATGTCATCACGCGACAGAGATTCAACAGAGTATGTACACGCCATTGTTATGAGGCGTGTAAGATCAACTAATGGTTAAAACGATGTTAAAGATCAGAGCCTTTGAAATACACAAAGCTCAGATACGGGGTTAGGGCGCAGTGTTACATATACCCGTTATTAGTTGGAGAGCCAAGTAGCCGTGCTACAACAACCAATCATACAACACGAACCAAAAATCGCAATCCCTAATTTAGACAGGGGCCAAACTTTTGACAATTCTTCGCTCGTTTAGTCATCATAGGGCCTTAATGGGAGTCTTAACGTGTGTCCATTATAAGAAGATGCTACACACGTGATGCGTGTGTCACATTGTAATTAATAGAGGGTGTATAAAGAAGACGAATGATGCACGCAACCTTGTTACACACTAAAAAGCTGTCAGCTTAACAATTAGTAGTGAGAAGGTTTAATATAAAATAAGTTACCATTAGTATGTAGTTTATGTTTTGCTCTAGACAAAACTGCTCTATTAATTGGAACGCGACCAAAACGAAACAGGCCTATTTCACGACCAATCTCTGACTTTCTCTCCGTCCCGACGGTCTTAAACGTTCCTATTAGGTTCCTTAAAGTCTTAATGTAACCTTTTTAAGTCGATGTAAATTTGGATGAGTCTAAAGTTTCAATAAAACCAGTAATCGGTCTTGAGCTTTTTTCAGATCTAGTTAAGCTGGGCGAAATCAACTAATAAAAAACGGTCCAAGAATGGCCCGCTATTTGACGCGAACTTAATGACTTCTCCCTCAGCGAACAATGAGTGCGGAAGGTTGCTTAACCGTGTCCAAGTATAGTTTCTACAAGGAAAGCTTTAGTGAGTAAATGTACATTGTTCAAAACAAATTGCAAGCTTTAAAAACAAGTAATCCTGAACATCTCAACGGCTACACTTGAAAGCTATATTTCGATCTATAGTTAGTGGTGCCGATCCGAAAAAACAGAATCCTTTAGAAAAATTCGACTCTATATCGAACACAATTTTTGATTCTTCACAAAATCTGTCAATTGGTTTGAGCGGGCTGATATTGAATTTTCTGGTCGTCTCTAAATAAACGTGATCATCAAATGTGTCTAAAAAGAATCGCGCTTAAGTGAGTAAAAATGACGCACAGTTTCAAAATGCTTTAAAAAATAGTTAATTTCGCGGTTTGAGTTATTATAAGTTTCTCAGGCAGAAACCCCCCACGATAAATAATTTGACTCGAAATTTAAAAATTGCCCTTATTTATCATACGGCAATTTGTACTTTTTTCTCCCGCCCGTCTTAACGCTGTCATATGGTTACCAGAAGCCTTAAGCTGAAGATAAATGAGTCAAACATGTTAGCTTTAAAACACTAGGTCACCAAGGTTGAAGTTCCTTACGAACAGTTGGGGCCGAAATAATCGTCCTAAATCACTACAACCAAAATTGCACCTAATTAGCCGAGGAAATTTGCTCAAACTTTCTTCTCCGGCATCAATTTAACTCCGAAAACGTGTCAATATAAAGTCTAAGCAGCCTTTAAGTGAAGTAAAAAATGAGACATGTTTCAAGACTTATAAAACTAGTAATGAATTAGGGTGTTGCGTTATTTTTCATGTAATAAGATTGGCGTGAAAAAGCCCCATGAAGACGGAACGATCCAAAACATGGCCCTTAATTACGGCAAATTCGACTTTCTCCCAGGAGTTCTTAAGGGCTATTTCGATAGCAGTCTTAAACGGTCATTTCAAATATAAGAGTCTACACAAAGCTTAAAGAGAATGAAGTAAATAATGAGACATGTTCAGCTCTTAACTAAAAACTAGTGAATACGGCGTTTTGTAGCTTAATTGAGAAGCTAAAGAGATTCAGCGGCGAATAACCCTCTAAAGACCAAAAGAATGGTCTATTCACGGACCAATATTGAACGTTCTTTCACCAGACACAATTCAACGCTCCCATTAGCGTCCTGACACGTGTCTATTAGGTTAGAAACTTAGTGAGTAAATGAGACATGTTAAGCTTTAAAAAATAGTATATGGTTTGAGTTCTTAAAAAGTTAGCGGGGAAACCGCTAATACCTAAAGACCAAAACTTAGCCCTAATTACGGTAAATTTGCAGTTTCTGCAATGACAGAGTCTTAATGTTCGTGTCAATATAGGTCTAATAAGAAGCTTTAGTGAAGAACTATAAGACATGTTCGGTCAAATTCAAGCAGGGCTTTTTGAAAACTTAGTTCTCTTTGAAGCTGGTTTGAGTTTAATTAGAAAGTTGTAAGGGGAAGAAAAATTCCTCTAAAGATAACTCGAGAAAAACGCCTACATAGGCAATTTGACTTTCTCTGTCGGAAGCGTATTAAAACGCGCGGTGTCTCGATACATGTTATATAGAAAGCTTAAGTGAGTAAAATATGAGACATGTTTCAAGCTTTAAAAAATTAGCTATAAATTGGACGCGGTGTGAGTTCTGTAGAAGTTAGGGGGAAAACCCTAAAAAACCGACAAGATAAATGGGCCGCTATACGGCATTTGACTTTCGCCGAATTGCGTCTTAACGTGTCGCACAATATAGGTTAAGCAGACAATGGAGAAAACGTGAAAGTGAAGTTTCCTAACTTAAATATGAGACGTGTTATTGGTTTAAATAACTAGTAATGTTGGTTTCGAGTAATAATATGTAGTCAAAGTTTTGATGAATTCAAGATCAACGCTTCCCATAAATAAACTGCTCAAAAAGAATTCTAGGCCTTTAATCGGGCGGTTTGTATAAATCCGGCCTCCCCTCCTCCCGCCGCAAGTTTCCGGTCGGCTGCTGCCTCTGTTTTCGTGGGCACGAAGTGTTTCGGGGCTTGGCTGCTGCTGCGTGTGGTGGCTGCTCGTAGCTAGGCTTCAGGCCGCTTGGTGTTGGTGGGTGCAGGTCGAGTCCCGGTTGGTAAATAAACTGCTTTGTGGTGCGTGGTGCTGCTGCTATGGTTCTTGCGTGAAAATAAGAGCTGGTGGTCGCGCTTATGTTCTTGCG
>SNQN01004101.1:13783-26776 GCA_008642245.1 Bassia scoparia
TTTGGTGTGTTTATTCTGTTTTTTTTTTTACATATCAATAAGATTTGAAAACAAAATCTGAAATCTTTTATTTTTCACAATTTTGTTTTCTTTTTTTTTCTAAAGTTTTTTTGTACTATTTTTTTCTGGTTTGTTGCCCAGATTTTTGGTATTGGATTTTAGGATTGTGTTTGTTAGATTCAACATTTTATTATGAAAGACTTAATTTCATAAATTTGTCAAATTGTGAAAATCATAAATTTGTGACAAGTTGATTCCTCAATCTAAAATCTTGCAATCTGTGGTCAGATAAAAAAATTCACAAATTTTACTTCTGTGTTCGTCGCCGACAATTTAAATTAGAGGTGATTATGGCCCGGACCGGGTTCAGGCCGTCTTGGCTTGTGAATCTATGCCCTTTGATCGGGCTGGGTCGGGCTTGAATTTGGGCCTAAATTTGTTGCCTAAAGCCCAAAAAAATGATGCGAGCTTGGCGGGCTTTTCGGGCCTGTTCGGGCCGGGCCCAAAAATTCAACTAAAATGTATAAATAGTGTCGACCAAAGCCCGCACTAAACATGGGAATAATCGGCTCAGGCCCGGCCCAGACCGATTTCGGGCCTAAATTTCTTGTCCAAAGGCCGCAAAAAATCGGGTCGAGCTAGACTTGATCACCTCTAATTTAAATATGCATGTTTGATTTCCTTTTTTCTGGGTTTAATTTTTCATTTAATTTATTTGTAGGTAAAATTGTACATAACTACCTACATTTCGATGAATTTTGAACAAAACTACCTTGTTTTCATTTTCTTATACAATACTACGTACATTAGCACTTTTCAATGTCGACCATTATCTTCCCATAATTTTCAGCCGTTGATCGCCTTCTTCCGGCGTAGACCTCCATTTTCAACAGTTGACTTCATTTTTCCGGCGTTGATCACTACCTTTTTTTCCCTTAAACCCTACAATCATTTCAAGGCACGCTAATCGAGGTATTCCACATATCATCGAGATTAATCCGATCATTTTTTTCAAATTTCGACCTCAAATTCGAGCATAAAGGGAAAAGGCGACCCGAAAACGTTAAGATATTTGTTCCCGAAATCATTTTGAGACACGCAAATCGAGGCAACCTCGTTCCTTCGATCAAGATTGATGTGATCATGTTTTCCAAATTCCAACCTCAAATTCAACCATAAATGGCAAAAGTGACCCCGAAAATGTTAAGTAAGGTTTTTTTTCCCGAAATCATTTTGAGGCAAGCATATCGAGGTGACTTCGTTCCATCGGTTGAGAATGATCCGATCATTTTTTTCAAATTCCAACCTCAAATTCGAACATAAAGGACAAAATTGACTTTGAAAATGCCAGAAAAATGAAGTCAATGGTTGAAAATGGAGGTCAACGCAGGAAATAATTATAATGTAGAAAATTAATCCAATTTTCTTTATTTTATTTTATTTTTTATTAATTATAATGTAGAAAATTGGTTCTATTCAATTATACTTAAACCAACATGATGATGAAAGATTACCTCTTTATTTTATTTTTTTATTAATTTAGTCGATCCTCGAGGAGAGGCTACCTACGTACCCTTGTGGAATCAGACCGATCGTAGTTTGTAAGGTCATGTGTGTAAGTTGTGTCCCAAATTGTCTAAAACGAAACCTTGTAGGGAATCGGCCTAACTGGACTTGGACAGTGCACATTTAGAGAGGGCTTCTTTTGGTTGTAATATAGGCTTAGTTGTGGGGTGTGAGGCTTTTAACGATCTTATTTGAATGTACATTCAATTCGCCTTTTTGCTTTCTTTGTGAACTTTGTAGTGAACGAAGTTGTGTTTAGACTATATCACTTTAACTGTGACTTACACTTTATTGTTGAGACTTTTAACACACTTTTTTTTTCTGTATTTTCTCTCTTTTTTTGTAATGTCTAAACCACAACTTGTCTTTGGTTTCAACTTTGCTTTGCTTTAAGCCACATTGGCACTTTAGAGGGTAAGATGATGTAGGTGTGAAAAGAAATTGTCCTTTTGTGTACTGTTTGTATAAGAAGGCTCAAGGTGGTTGCAATGGATTTTGATTTGATTTGTTACAATGTACAAGGAGGGAGAAAGATTTTCATTTTTTTTAAATTTATCTCTTTTTTTTGTAAGGTCATGTGTTGATTATCATTTCATCATCGATGTTGAAGCACATGAACGGCTAAGAAAAGAAAATAGAAAAGAAAAATAAACTTTATTAATGTGGAAGGAGGCTAATGACAATGATATGACTTAGTCTTAATGAAATAGTCTCGACAAAAAGAAAAGAAAGGAAAATGAAAGGTCTAGGTAGAGGGACTCACCGACTTAACCTATGCTAGAAAACTTATCGATGCTTGCTCATGTTGCCATTTTTATGAACATCGGGTACTGTGAGTGATGGCTTTGTCTCAACTGCTTGGCTTCTTACCCTCAAGAAATGATAGGAAGGCGATGATCTTAAATCATGTCTTATAAGAGATCCTTTAAAGAGATGCACTCTTAAATGAAGTGGCTTACCGACCTTTGAAGTTGCTATGTAGATGACTCTATCCCGCAATAGAGTGAATTAGACTCGATTTTTAAAAAACAGTACAAGACTTTCTTCCCTAACTAGACTCGATGCATGGCCTAATAGTGATACTTCCTTGCCTATGATATGACACAAGAATTAAAAGGCATGAACACCAAAATGATTTTTCGCCTTTTATTTTTTTTATTGTTTTTTTCATTATTATTTTTTCACATTATTTGGCCTTGCTCGATTTTTTTTCATTTTTTCAGATTTTTTTCTATATTTTTCACATGTCTTTTTTTAAAATTTTGAAAAAGGTGAAAGACGAGTTTTGTCGCTCGTTTACAATAGTGCGATGCAAAAGACGTAAAGCCTAATGATTATAAGTTACAACCATTTTGACATTACGACACCTAAGGAATGCTCACTTGGTATATAGGACTTAACATGACTTGTTTGTTTTAAGGGTATGCAAAGCTAAGGTCCTTAGTTAGCTAAGCACACAACATGTTGTCACACTAGCATGAACCCTATATGCAAAAGGAAAACAATAGTCCGGCCACCTAGAGTCAGTTGCTACGTATTGAATATGGTCGGTCCTGATGTCTAAGAGGGTTGCCATGACTAGGCTAGACCAGTCCTTAACACATCTATTTTGCCTTAATGATCAAAGGAACTCCAAACCATTACGACTTTGTGGTGCACTAGGTTGCTTAAGCCCGTGATAGTCAATGCGAATATGGATGACCAATGTTTGAAAAAGATAATGTTTTGAGGAAATATCAAGGGGCTAGTGGATATTCGATTGATGATATCAAGGGCATAAGCCCCTCAATTTCTATGAAAAGGATCACCCTTGAGGATGAGGATGCCTCCTCAATGAAAAAACACAAAGGAAATTGAATCCCACTCTCAAAGAAGTGGTGAAGAAAGAAATTTTGAAATTACGTGATGCGGAAATCATATATTCGGTTCCTTTTAGCAAGTGGGTGATCCCCATTCACATACTTCCAACGCAAGGAGGCATGACCATAGTCAAGGGTGATGATGGAAATGAGGTGTCTAGGAGGACGGTGACCGGGTGGTGGATGTGCATCGATTATAAAAAAAATCGAATAAAAACCACCCGGAAAGATTACTTTCCTTTTTCATTTATTAATGAGATGCTTGAGAGGCTTAGTGGCCATACATACTACTACTTTTTGAATGGTTACTCGGGGTTCTTTCAAATCCCCATACACCCCGAGAACCAAAGACCTTTACATGCCCATTAGGCACCTTAGCATATAGAAGGATGCCTTTTGGTTTATGTAATGCATCGTTTACATTTCAGAGGTGTATGACCACTATCTTCTCATATATGCTCGAAAAAGATATTRAATTTTTCATGGACGACTTTAGTATTGGAAGATCGTCATTCAATGTATGTTTGAGTAATCTTGAAAGGGTCCTCCAACGATGCCAAGAGACAAGCCTAGTTTTAAATTGAAAATAGTGTCATTTCATGGTAGAAGATAGCATTGTCCTTGGGCATAAAGTCTCCAAAAGAGGAAACGAAGTAGATCCGGCAAAGGTGTTGGTAACTGAGAAGTTACTCCCACCAACCTTGGTGACGGGGGTTAGGGCCTTTCTAGGGCATGTCGGTTTTTATCGAAGATTTATTATAAACTTTTCTCAATTGGCGAAGCCTTTGACGAATTTATTCAAAACGACAAGTTTTTGTGTTTGATGATGTGTGTCAAGAGTTCTTTATGGCTTTGAAAAGGGCTTTGACAAGCACCCCCTTTGTACAATCTCCAAATTGGAGCTTTCCATTTGAGCTAATGTGTGATGATAAAGATGCTTATTTAGGTGTGGTGTTAGGGCAAAGAGTAGAAGGCAAGGCTCATGTGATTGCCTATGCGAACAAGACGCTTGATGATGCGCAACGAAACTACACCACGATCGAAAAAGGAAATGTTGGCAGTTGTTTTTCAACATGGAGAAATTTTGTTCCTATTTGGTTTGTAATAAGGTCGTGGTGTACACTGATCACGTCGCCATACGCTATTTAATGTCATAGAAGGATGCTAAGCCAGCATTGATAAGGTGGGTGTTCTTGCTCCAGGAATTTGACATGCATAGTTGAGGGATAAAATAAAGAAGGCCGGAAAACTTAGTAGTCGACCACCTCTCAAGGCTACTAAGTGAGTACTTAGATCAAGAATAAAAGAGTCCTCCAATCGATGACGGCTTCAAGGATGAATCGATAATGGCAATTTTGGAAGGGTCAATACCTTGTGGCGAACTACTTAGCATAAGGGATCTTACCTCATGATATGAGTGGAAAACAATTGAAAAAGTTCAAGAAAATGGCTCATAGATACTTTTGGAATGACCCGTATTTGTTTAAGCAATGTAGGGGTGGGTTGTTTCGAAGGTGTGTGTGGCAATGAGGAGACCCACGACATCTTGAAGCATTTCCACTCATTAGCTTATGGGGGCCATGGTGGAGTAATGAAGACAACTTCTAAGGTCTTACAAAGTGGGTTTTGGTGGCCGAGTTTGCATAAGGATGCTCATCAATTTGTGAAGTCTTGTGATCAATGCCAAAGGAGTAAGGGAATTACAAAGAGACATGAGATGCCCCAACAGAGTATATTGGAGTTGGAACCCTTTGATGTTTGGGGTGTGGACTTCATGGTTCCATTCCCAACATCTTTTGGGAACCAATACATTTTTGGTAGCAGTTGATTATGTTACCAAATGGGTTGAAGCCATCCCCTCCCCGATCGACCAATGATCATAAGGTCATCATGAAGCTTATCTAGAAAATCATCTTTCCAAGATTAAGGGTGCCTCAATGTTTGATTAGCGACGGTGGGTCTCATTTTTCCAAGAAGCAATTAGAAAAGTTCCTAGTCAAATATAGGGTGCTTCACAAAGTTGGCTTGCCATATCACCCACAAACCCAAAGCCAGGTTGAGGTTTCAAATAAGGAGATCAAGAACGTATGTGAAAGGGTGGTCAACAAGGGGAGAAAAGATTGGAGTTTAAAGCTYGATGACACACTTTGTGTTCTTTGCATCGTCCACAAATCACCTATTGGAACCACACTATTTTGCTTGGTCTATGGAAAAGCATGTCACCTCCTCGTTTAGAAGGAGCACAAGGCACATTGGGTGCTAAGAGAAATGAACATGGACTTGACAAAGGTGGATGAATAGCATCTCTTGAAGTTGATTGAGCTTAAGGAACTGAGGCTTGAAGCCTATGAAAACTCAAGAATCTACAAATAGAAGACGGAGAAATGGCATGATCGCCGTTTCTTGCTTAGGGACTTCAAGGTTTGAGATGAGGTCTTACTATTTAACTCTCGTTTCAAGCTCTTTTTGAGCAAGTTCAAGTCCAAGTGGTCGGGTCCCTATGTTGTGGTTGATTCAAAGCCTTATGGCTCATTTGAGATAGAAAAGGATGGTGATAAGTTTTGGGTGAATGGGCAAAGACTAGAGATGTATTTGAGGAATGAAGGGGACGTTCAAGCTATTTAGGTGGTCTACCTTGATCCACCACCTTTATCCAAAAACTAAGTGAGGTAAGTGGTCTAGCCTTAGGACCTAAAACTAATGCATTGTTGTAAACAATTTTAGGTTTCTTCGGTTAGTGTAGTTTAGTGTGTGTTGGTTATGTACAAAATCCAAAGGATTTTTCCTCCGAGGATGAGGTTGTTTGAGAAGCACCATTAGTATATATTGCGTGGGCCTTTAGGGGGCTTGACCTACATCGAATGTTTATGGATTTGAGCCATAGAAACCGCACGTGAGTGCATTAGGGGAGTGTTGTCGAGAGAGGGGATCATGATCGCCATTGTGCCTATACAGGTTTCTCACGAACGTCCGAAATGTTGGTGCCAAAACAATGACCTCATTGTTAGGTCTAGTAACCAACTCGTGGGTTTAGGGACATGGTATGATTGAATCTTTGACCTAAATCTGCCCTCATGTAGCGGCCTCTACTCACTCTAATTCCATTCAATCATATTCATTGAATACAACCAATATTATCCTTAGCGCACCCGCTAACCTAAAACTATTGTTTAAGCGGATTTCTATTATACATGAATTACTATCTATCCTAAATTTGTGACCACTTTGAATTAATCAAGTTAATACAGTACCTAAAATCTGGTCATCCATATTTAATCTGACTTTAATGTGATTCAAATAATTCCGATTTTGTTTAAACAATTATAAAAGTGATTGAACATATGTATAAGAATCAAGAGTATAGTATACGAATTCCCTTACCTTCAATCACTATCAAAACAAGAGAAAACAATTTTTAGAATAATAAAAACTTCGTCTTCGAACGAATTGCTTATCAAAAAAACAAAAAAAAAAACTGTTAGTTACATACTACATACGTATTGAAAATTAAAGGAAATTCGATTACTCCTACGTACTTACATGTGTAGGCATGTGCCCTCATAGGGCCTACGTCTTACGTTGATTTCATCCGTGGGCTTGAGCCACAGATCCCGCACGTGAGTGCGTTGGAGTAGTGTTGTCGAGTGGGGGAATCACCACTGTGCCTATACATGTTAATTTCGGACACCTGAAACATTGGTGCCAAGTCAATGACCCCACTGTTTGATCCAGGATCTAATCGTGGGTTCAGGGACTTAGTACAGAAAGAATCATTGACCCAATCCGCCGGCATGTAGCGGCCTCTACTCGGTCCCATTATAATTCCATTTGTTCGAATCCACGTTTGGATAAACTTGGTGAATAAGATTAGTCTTCTAGAATATTCTAGATCATTCCCGAATTATCTGGATTTCTCTACGAATTTCTGAATTCATTTATTTTCGAAAATCATTTTATAAAAATTGTAAAAATCATAGAAAATTAAAGAAAAATCAAAAAAATAATCTAAAAATACTAGCGAACTCAAAAAAAATGAGAGAAACAAAATGAAAAGTGGAAATTTGAAAAATAACCTATGAAAGATATTCTAAAAAATCCTATAAATAAAGAAAAATTAAATTAAAAATAAATACTTTCTGCCTATTATTGTGCCCTCGACGTATGATTTCAAACTTAACTTTAAATCAACTTTTGCGAATGGATGTGGTTTAATAGATGTGGTTTATGGATTTAGTCGCAACTTCCAGAAACAAATCTATTTCGAGATGTCGTACTTTTCCTCATCGGCTATTCAATTTGGGGAGACATTTTTAAATGTATACAGAAGCCCCCACTTTGGCTAAGTCTGGAGAGAAGTTTGTACTAGTAAGATGAAAGTCAAAGTATTCAATTCGGGAAGGAGGATAGTTCAACACATTCTGCGATCTCGAGTTACCCTTTTTCGCTAGTACCTGCAAAACAACAGTTAGTTTTATCTATTACCACGCCCCACGTGGTTGTATTCCCTTGGAAGAACCTGGACCCTTGGGCGATATGTGTGTGGATTTCCTTCGGTTAGTAAAAGCCTCCGGATGTCTCCCTTCGACTAGTAGGAGCCTAGGGGCCCCAATGATGTTTGTGAGTTTCCTTCGGTTAATAAAAATCTTAGGATGTCTCCCTTTGGATAGTAGAAGCCTAAGGGAGCCAATGATGTGTGTGAATATCCTTCAGTTAGTAGAAACCTACGGATGTCTCCCTTCGGCTAGTAGAAGCCTAGAGGCGTCAACGATGTGTGTGAATATCCTTCGGTTAGTAGAAACCTCAAGATGTCTCCCTTCTGCTAGTAGAAGCCTAGGGGCGCCAATGATGTGTATAAATATCCTTCGGTTAGTAACCTCCGGATGTCTCCCTTCGGATAGTAGAAGCCTAGGGGCACCAATGATGCGTGTGAATATCCTTCGGTTATTAGAAACCTCTGGATGTCTCCCTTTGGCTAGTAGAAGCCTAAGGGAACCAATGATGTTTTTGAATCTCCTTCGGTTAGTAGAAACCTCTGGATTTCTCCCTTCGTCTAGTATAAGCCTCGGAGAAAATGTGTGTATTACCTACAATCGCGTATAGCGATGAATGTCGTGTAGGCATGTGTGAGTGAGTACAAATAGTTGCATGCAGCAATAATCGCGTATAGCTATGAATGCCGTATAGGCATGTGTGATTGAGTATGAAGAGTTGCATATAGCAACAATCACAAGTGTGTTGAGCCACGAATCCCGCACGTGAGTGCGTTGGGGTAGTGTTGTCGAGTGGGGGAATCTCAACCGTGCCTCTACAGGTTAATCACGGACGCCCGAAACATTGGTGCTAAGTCAATGGCCCCATTGTTTAATCCAGTTACCAATTCGTGGGTTCACGGACATGGTACAGAAAGAATCATTGATCCAATCCGTCCGCATGTAGTGGCCTCTACTCGGTCTCATTGTAATTCCATTTGATTGAATCCATTGAATACATAACAACTTAGCAATTTTATCCTTAGGAAGTGCTCTAGCCTTAGAAATCTATGAAGAGAGTGAGTTTCTATCATGCACATATCACTACTTAGCCTAATTGTTGTGACCACTTCAAATTAATCAAATTAATAAGGTGCTTAAAATCCGTTTGTCCATGATTAATCTAAATTTAATGTGATTCAACAATTTTACGGTCTTGTTTAAGCAATCAAAAAGTGTCTCATGCATAAACAAAGTCAAAATACATGTGAGATAATGGATAGTATGCAATAATAGAAAACTCAAATATATGAATCAAACTTGCCTTGCTTCGCTATCAATTACAAAAGAAAACAAAGGTTATTGTATCAAAACTTTGCTTCCAATTGAATCACTTATCACAACAAAAGAGATTGTTAGTATTGATAATTATAATTAAAACAATTGCGATAAAGCAAAAACGATTGAAAACTAAGGAATTTACATGATTGAATTTCAAAAGCAAAAGTATTATATTAATCAAAATTAATAATAAAAAGTAAAGAGAAAGTTTGATCGAATAGCCTYAGAATTTTTACCTGGATTCGCAAAGAAACGACTCCGAAAGTAGTGACGGATTTGAGAACCTTGGATTTTGTAAGTGATTTGTGTTTTTTGTGAGTGATTTGTGTGAGAGAGAGATTTTGGAGAGTTTTGGATCGCCTTGAGCACAAGCTAAGAGAATTCGTTGATAGAATATTGACTTTCGTTGATATACGATTAAGCACCGAGAGCATGTGTTTTAAGCGTTTTGGGAAAAAGATAGATAAAATACAAAATCAAGCATACTGATAACAACTGTATATACGGTCTGAGGACCGTATATACGGCTGTGATGACTATATATACGGTCACTTGGACCGTATATACGGTTTGAGGACCGTATATACGGTTGTGATGACTATATATACGGTCACTTGGACCGTATATATGCTCACTTGGACCGCATACACGGTTGTTGCTGACATGGCTTGCCACGTCAGCGATCCGTGGTTAATTTCTTATTTATCTATCTTTTCGTTTAGGAATAATATCCACGTTTTTGCATCTAATTTTTTTTATCAAATTAACCTTTATCCACTTTTGGATAAACTTTGTGGACAAGATTAATCTTCTAGAATATTCTAGTTCATTCCCGAATTATCTGGATTTATCTAAAAATTTCTGAATTCATTTATTTTCGAAAATCATTTTATAAAAAAATGTAAAAATCATAGAAAATCAAAGAATAATCAGAAAAATAAAGAAAAAAGCCTAAATTAGTCAAGATTATTAAAAAAAATGGTGATTTAGGTTGAGTAGTCTTAGAAATTGTACCTAGATTCTTATGCAAACAACTCTGAAAGATGAGGATGGATTCACGAACTTTAGGGTTTGAATGAGTGAATTTTGCTTTGTGAGTAAGGTGAGTAGAACGATGTGTTTGAGAGGGTTTTGATTCGTAAGTAAGCCGATAAATCAACTAATGCCAAAAGGAGCACCCGAGGGTCTTTTTTATAGGAGTAGAGTGTGAATAGAATAGCAAGAACGATCGTATATACACCCAAGATAAGCGTTGCTCTTGCTGCTTTAATTTGTACCTGGAGTGTATATACGTACGGTTGGTATAAGCATATATATGCTCTTCATAAGCATATTTACCACTACTACAAAAGAAGGCATTTTTAGACACATTGATCTCAACACAAGTGATAAGTGTTGAGAGATTTTGGTTTCCCGTGTTTTTTTTTTACACAAAYCTCAACACATTTTWGTGTTGAAATAACATCATCACAAAAAAGTGTTGAGAAAWWTTTTAATTTATGAATTTAAAYCGCCATTCCAAAAAATTTGCTAGGCGCCAAAGTTTTCAATAAATTTTTWAAAAMCMAAWTWAWTRAAWYWMGRAAAMCYWWYCCMWYCYTWAAAAAAAAAGCTATCCCAAAAATAAAATATGAAAACCCCCACTAATAATACTCTCTCAAAATAAAGGTAGATAACCGCTTAACTTAATTAGTGTATATTGGCTAACAAGTGTTTTTTTTTGTTAAAAAAAACCACCTAATAAGAAAGATTTTTTGTAAAACACAATCACTTAACGGAAAAGTTAATAGGAATTTTAACTCCTGTATTAACTAGTGGTGTTTTGCAAAAAAAGTGTGTGATTCTTTTAAAAAATATTGAATATTAGGTGATTTTTACGAAAAAGTATAGTTATTAAGTGGTTTAAAATAAATTTTCTTAATATAATATAAAGGAAGTTAAAAAAATATTTTTTTTTTTGACGAGAGAAGTTAAAAAATGTTAATTTACAAACAAATTAATATACATATAAAGTAAAGGAACAATGGAAACGAATAATCCCACCTTTTGGTGATCTTCAATGAATAATCTGAATTGAGCGATATTACGGAATATACTATACTAACCTTTCACCCTAATCTTCAACAATTATACTAAATCCTAATATTGACCTGCTAACTCTCCCATCAACCTCTCATAACTGGTTTATTGGCTTAAGAAATTAAATAAATAAATAAATAAATTTGTAACCCAACCATTGCAATCAACCTCACAACCCAGGCCACAACTCCCACCACCCTGCAATCATAACTCACAACCATCCCCATCCTTCACTCCGTCCCACCCTCACACAACCACTGCCGACGGTGCCCACCCTCACAAAACCACCGTTCTCCCTCACTCAATCCCACACTCGCACAACCACCCCTAAATCACCACCGCTGTACCCTCCATCGCAATCAACCTCGTCGCAATCGCTGCTCAATGCCGAAGAACACTTCTAAAATCTAGATTTTTCGGGTGGTGATGAATTTCACTCAAAAAATCCAATTGTACCACCCAAATTCAAGCCAACAGCAGCAGCAGCAAGACACGAGCAAAATCCTAATTTTTCGAACTGAAATAGGCTCCAAAAACAAACCTGAAACTCCAAAAAATTTCGAGCCAAAATGCCCAAAAAATTCGCCCAAATGCACCTCACGAATTTCCCCAAAATTTCAGAGAATTAAGTGGTGTTGAAATCCACTAAAAAACCCAAAATAATGCGCCCAAATTGCAGCAAAAATGTGCAGAAAATTGCGTTCAAAATGGACTTAGAAAATCCTCAAATCTGCACTCAAAATCCACCCCAAAATTCGCTCAACATGAACCCTAAAACCCCAAATTTTTGAAAATAAACCCAGAATTTTGGGTTGAAAATCGAAGAAATCCAATGTTTTTGGCAAAGTAAAAATGAGGAATTTGAGTGATATTTGTGAGTTTGAGTGTTAATTTCGTGAGTGAAAGAGTAAGAAGTTAGATGTGAGTTTGAATTTGAGTGTGTTGGTGAGGAATCTGAGGATGAGAGACCTAGAAAAAAAAAGGAAATTGTTCAAAGAGGAAAAAAAGAAAAAGTGATAGAATGACCTGATTATCAGGTTTCAGGCTATTTAGTATAATTGTTGAAGATTATGATGAAAGGTTAGTATATTCCGTAATATCGCTCAGTTCAGATTATTCATTGATGACCACCAAAAAGTGAAATTATTCGTTTCCATTTATTCTAAAGTAAACTATTAATTTTTTTTTAACATATGAGAAATATGGGAAAAAAAACTAAAAATAAAATACGCAAATAAAACAGTAAAAAAAAAAAAATCTAATAACAAAAAAACTAAACTATAATTGCTCGAAACTAGTGGTATAATCAATAACTTTTCGGAACAATTCTGCTTGCGCGACCGATAATTAGCTAATCAGTCTATCATGCGATTTGTTTCACGATAACAATGTTTAACCACAACTTTCCACAAATTACAAAATCATTCGATTGGAATATAAGAAGAGTTGAGAGGCATCTCACTTGTCAATTATTGAACTTTTTATTATATATTTCTTGTGGCAATTAAAGTCTACTTTACCTATTACATAGTTAAAAATAATACATTTTCCCACCATTATTAGTTTGAGGGAGGCTAATCTCTACTATATAAGGGAAATGGAGAGGAAGATGGTGTCCCCTTCTTAAAAGACTTAAATACTTAATCACCCTTGATAAAGTAAAAGTGTTAAATGTCCTT
>SNQN01004101.1:33207-44155 GCA_008642245.1 Bassia scoparia
CCGACCGACACCGACCGCAGTTGGTCGGTGTAATTTACCGACCGACTATTCGGTCGGTATTACCGATCGATTTTGAAATCGATCGGTGTACCGACCGAATAATCGGTCGGTGAGCCCTTTGAATTATACACCCCCCATCCGCATTTTTAATTAAAAAAAAAACAATTCCCAAAACATCACCGACCGAATATTCGGTCGGTACACCAACAGATTTCAAATTCGGTCGGTACACCAACAGATTTCAAAATCGGTCGGTGTACCGACCGAATATTCGGTCGGTGATGTATTGGGATTTTAACCCACCTCCTCTGTGTTTCTATTAAAAAAAATCAAATCATTTACCGACCGATTTTACAAGGAATTTTTCAAAGCACTTTAGGCATTGTTTGGAATTTTCAACAATTTAATTAATTTTGCGATAATTTATTAAACTATGATAACAATTCTGAAATTCACAAAATTTTAACAAAATGCACAATATTTTACAAGGAATTTTTTATATATTTTTCCATAATTTTTGGACTTGTGGAAAAATAGTTATGAATTTCCTAAGCAAAACCGCACAACCGAGCAAAATAGGGTATCCTTGGAGATTACAGGAATATTCCACCTTGGGATTCACTTCCCGAGGAATCTAAATCCACTAAGGATTAACCATGCATTGGATCAAATCATATAATATCAGMAATATATTTTATCTTGATTTAATTTCATTCGAATCAAGCAAAAATTGGCAAGAAAATCTTTTTAAAAAAACGAAAGTTCTTGGACGTAATTGCACCCAAGTCTGCTCCTTCCCACATGACTTTGGCCTATAAAAAGAAGGCCACAACTTCACATTTCACACACGCGCCCGCGCGCACACATACATACACACACACACACAGAGGGCTATGCTCTAGTCGACTCTCTCCTCTATCTCTCTATAAAAACACATCAATATCTCTCTCTCTCTGATCTTTCTCTCTCTCTCTCTCTCTCTCTCTCTCTCTTTTGCATTCAATTACAAAATCATTTTTCACTTCTAAAACACAAGCAAACACATTTCAAAACATAGTTTCGCATACATTCATACATCCATTTGGGTCGATCTTGGTTTGTTTCGAGTTCGATTTGGGTTTGTTTGTGTTCATACAAGTTCGTGTGGGTCCCTAGCATCGTTCTTAATCATGAGCAATGTGTAGCAAGGTTAGTTTGAGGCCAATGTCTCAATCTCTTAACACCCTTTTTCTTGCTTGTTAGAAAATTGACTTTCTATGAAATTTAGCATGTAATATTGATTGACAACAACTCGACATGAATTAAAATCACATTAGGCACAACCTTAATTCTTGTCAAATGCTTGCATGCTTGAAATTAAAATCACAACCTTTATTATGTCTTAAACAAGACCGACAATTTACATATTCTCAAGCCTAATAAGACTAATTCATGGACAAATTGGCTTTTAGGCTTCCTGAATATAGATCTAAACAAAACATGTCACAACAACAAATTAGTCCTTATATGCATCTATTTTTGTTAATCAACACACCTTCAGTGGCGGGCCTAACTCGTGTCCTGGTGGGTCAAGTGACCCACCAGTCGCCCCAAAAAATTAGAAGTTCAAATTTTTTTTTTCTGAAAAAAACAATTGAAAAATAAGTTATAATAAACTAAGTATAGAATGTTTCCCATGAATATGCTTTGGTTCAGTGATATCTTAAGCAAATGGGTGGGTAAGTCGCGAGTTCGAATCTTCTTGCTTACATATTATTATTTTTCCTTTTCAATATTTTATGTCATTTGTTATCAATGTTACTTTTCTTTGATATTTTGTTATTTTTTTCCTCCCCTCTCTTTCAAAAAATTTAAACTTTCAATATTTTATGTCACTCGTTATTAATGTTACTTGTCTTTGATATTTTGATTTCGTGAATTGATTATTGATGTCTTTWATGAAAGTTGATATATATATTTTATTATTTTACTTGTTTCTCCTATATTTCGTCGAAATATTCTCTGTCTTAAATAGTTGAATATCTCACAATTTATATTCTTTATATTTTCTGTAATGTGTATTTGGGTAAATTAGTAATTGAATCTTTTGTAAGCGTGGTTTAATAATTTATTGTAATTCAATCGATAATTGTAGGGGTGTCCACTATTCGAATTCCAGTCCGAATTCCAAATCAATCCAGTCCAAATAAGCTATTTGGATTGGAGTTATTTTAATTTGGATTGGATTCGGACTCAAATATTTTGAAATTCAGAATTTCGGATTGGATTCGAACTCAAAAATTTTGAGTCCATAAAGTCCAATCCAATCCAAATAGTCCGAATTATATATATAATCTAAAAAAATATTATTACTATTATTCATATATAAAATTATAAACTTTAAATATTAATACTAGTGTTGAACATCTTGCTTTATTATGTGTTGGAAAGATTAAATGAATACTTTGCTTTATTATGTGTTGGAAAGATTAAATGAAGACTTTGCTTTATTATGTTTTATTAGAGGTGATCAAAAAAGCCCGGCCCGCAAGTCCGACCCGAATTTTTGCGGGCTTTGGTCACGACTTTTTTGGCCCGAAATGGCCCGGCTCGAAATTTTCATTTTCTGTCCGGGCTTCGGCGATTAAATTTTAGGCATTTTGGTTAAAAATTTGGGCCCGGCCCGAAAAGCCCGCTAGGCCCGCACTTATTTTTGGGGCTTTGGGCACAAACTTTAGGCCCGAACCTAGGCCCGGCCCCGAGCCTGATTATCGGACCTATATTTTAAGGCTAGCTTGGCCCGAATCCGGCCCGGCCCAGCCCATGATCACCTCTATGTTTTATGCATGATGAGCAAGACATATTTCTTACATTTGTGATTTTGTGGCATGGATTTATGATTTGTAATGAACTTGTTTTTTTATTTAATTAATTATGGTTTGTTTTGTATTTTATTTAATGGATTTATGAAATTCTAAGGGTAATTCTTTATTATTAATTCGGATTGGATCGGACTAGATTCGGATTTTCAGATTTTAATTTGGATTGAATCGGATTGGATTTTGAAAATTTTAGATTGGATTTGGACTAGAAAATGAAAGTCAAATTTATTTCGAATTGGATTGGACTAAGTTAGTCCAATCCAAAGTCAAAATAGACACCCCTAGATAATTGTTCATTAATATTCATGTAAATAAATTGTTTATTTTACTGTAATAATGTAATATACTAATATTGGTGAATTGGTGGATGATTACTAAATTACTAGTTAGTTATCTGCTTTTGGAGAACTCGCCAAGAACTACTAAAATAAGACTTTAGTACTATTTAGTTGTATTTAGTTGTATTATTAAAAATTTTGGTTCTATTTTATACTCTTTTAATATTTTGATCTATTTTGTAATATTTGGTTAAAAACAAAATACATGTTTGTTTATTAATAATGAGCCACCAATCGAAAAATCCTGGGTCCGCCACTGCCCGCCTTGTAATCTTGCATGCTTAGGGTTTAAAATGAAAATATCTTTGTTGTTGTCTTTTTGACAATGGACTCACATAACCGAGTAGAGGTCGCTAGATGTGGGAGCGTTGTGCACTACTTAACCCTTACTCTTGTCCCCTTATCATGACCTTTGGTGCACAACCAGATTATGGTTAAATGGGTGGTGGTGGTGGTGGCACGGGGCGGCAATAATTGGTGTTGATGGAAAGTAGTGGTGGCAAGGTGTTTTAATGGGTGGTTGCGGTGGCAAAGGTGGAGATCGAGTGGGGAATAGGGACCACAACATTTAACTGAAAAACTAACGAAATTCATAAGATTTTGTTAGTAGGTATTGATTTGCAAATAAAATGAGAAATTTAGGTATTTAAGTAAAATATTTTCGAAACTAGGTACTCCCTCCGATTTTTAATGTTTTGTACAATTTCTTCATTTGGGCGATTTTTGATGTTCTGTGCATTGTGCTTTATTCCCTTACTTACCCCACTTCTTCATATTTTCCCCCTTTTAAAAGTTTAGAATAAAACGGACTCACGTTAGTTTTTTGAAAAACGAATTGATAAAGTTACACTAAAATTAAGAATAGTTATCATAAATCTGTTATAAGTCACTTTAAAACCATTTCAAGTTACTTGTATATCAAATTACATATTTTCTATTTCTCGTTACTATGTAATTATAATTAAATCACTCAAATGATCACATCACATGGTATGAAAGTAAAAATTTTCAAATTACATATATTAATGAACAATAAAAATAATTACTAATTAGAGTAACTTTAATATATTATTGTGTAACTTTAACCATTTTTGTGTAACTTTTAATTAATGAAAAAACTACCTAATGTACGATAACTTTAATACGTTTTTAGGTAACTTTAATCAATTTTATAGTAACTTTAATCTTTACTAATTAAAAGTTTCTATAAAATTGGTTAAAGTTACACAAAACATATGAAAATTATCATATATTCGGTCGTTTTTCATTAATGGTAATGAAAGCCCGCCTTACACAATACTTTTACTACTTTTTTACCCCACTCACATTATAATACATTATTCCCATTTTCTCCCCCAAATAGTAAATGCACAATACATTAGAAATTGAAGGGAGTATTTATTTTCAAAATGAGTCTGAAACTAGATATTTAAATTCAAATTTTCCGTTCTATTGACTACTTTCAAATATTCTATGTGTTGCTAAAATTTGTAGTAAATACATGTTCATTGGTAGGAATATTTAATTTGTTCTATAAACTACTTTCTAAAGTTCTATGGTATTTGATTTACATTATAACCTTTTTGTATGTTCTTAATTTTTTTTTCTTTCTTTCCATTATAGTCAACAATAGTGGAAGGAGTCCAAAATGTACCCAAATATCAAAGTTTCGCCTCAAAAAAGGAAAAAGGCTATGAAGCCTATAATTAGTACAATTAGTCAATTACTAGTAATGTTCACAATAAAATAAAAAATCATATTTCTTGCCTTTATATTCTAAACACTGGCTCGACTCTTTACATCATGTTTGTTTTGGTGGATAACAAGGGATAGGGATTTCTTATCCCTTTTCTCCCTTGTCCATTGTTTGTTTAAAAGGAATTGTAAAATTTGTTGGGAAAAGGATAGGGATAAAATCACCCCTTAATCCCCTTATCCTTCAAATCCTATGGTTATTTAATTGTTGGAACAAGGATAGGGATTAAAATTTGTTGGAACTTTCTAATTAAAGTTCTATGGTATTTGATTTACATTATAACCTTTTTGTAAGTTCTTAATTTTTTTTTCTTTCTTTACATTATAATCAATAATAGTGGAAAAGGTCCAAAATATGATCTACCCAAATATCAAAGTTCCACCCAAAAAAGGAAAAAAGGCTATGAAGCCTATAATTAGTACAATTACTAGTGATGTGGCACGGAAAATCCTTATCCACGTGTCCTCCAAATATTGGGTCAAAACGATCCACGTGGCAAACGCTACAGTTTAAATTAATCTGGACCAAAACGGGACGGAGAACCGACGTTCCTATAATGAAACAGTAGTAAGGAACACAAGGAAGCATGGAGGGATGACAAGTGTCACTCATCTGAGGGTTGCCTTTGTTTTTGAGGGATTGCCTATAAATACCCCGAGAAACCATAATAATGGTACCTACATTCTCCTAGCATTAATTGCATACAACTTCCAACCAACTTGAGAGCATCTCTCACTACTTTCTCTCTTTAGCCTAGCACTTTTACTTCCCTAAATCCGTACTTACTTAAGCATCGGAGGAGAGATAATCCAAATAGGATTATTCTCCTTTGTGCAGGTGTCAGGCCAACTTTGAGGTGCTAGGAGCAAGAGGCAAGCAAATGTTGACCAGGAGACCGGAGATTTCCAACAATCGTACTTTGTCCAATAGAAGGCCAGCTCTCCCGAGGTAGCATTGAAGGGAAGCCTCCACCCCTCTCTCAACCCAGAAGCTAGGGAAATCTTGTAGCCAGTACACGTCATCCCCAAATTACCTGTTACAACATTTGGCGCTGTCTGTGGGGAGGCAATCAGAAATGGCTTCAGGAGATGACCAAACACTACGAAGGACGAACACACCTCCATCTTCAGAGAAGGAGATTAACCCAAATGGTGAGACCAATGCCGCCAACTCCACTTTCCAGGTTGGCCTGAAGGACAATACCGACTTGTCGCTCCAAGACTTGGATAATGGATATGTATCCCATGAGGTACTCAAAGAAGAGATTGGCAAGGGAGTGGACGAAATATGGGAACGTTTCTCCCAGCAGAATAAGCTAAAGGCTAAACTTGACGCTCTCCAAGCGATGCACGCTTAAAAGCCTTGCATGCAGGCAAGTCTAAGGTGACAAGCAGTGAAGCTCCTGGCAAGTCACAAGCTATGGAGTTCAACACTCCCACCATTCCCAAACTCATAACCATCAAGGTTAAGAATCCAACGCCGAAAGGCAAATTTGTTTCTACAGAACACGTTCCTTTGGAACGAGAGAAGAGCCAGGCGAGGAGGTACCGTAGCACTCCCAAGCCTACAAACACAACAACAACAGCCACCAAGGCTACTTCCGCTAAGGGCGGACCTTATAGGTTTGATGAATCCTATGATGAAGATGATGTTTCATCTCGTGAGGAGCCAGAAGATGTATGTCAGGACCCTCATCGAGAAAAGGAAGCAGGACCGCGAAGCTTCCTAAATGGATGCTCGAAAGATAATTAAGAACAAGAAGGAAAGGAACCAAGACGTCAGGCTGATCCTGGACAAAAAGAGAACCGAGAGGCTTAAGCAAGCCGCTCGATATGAAGAGGAACATTCATTAACTAGTTCTACGTCAGTGTGCACGGACCCATCTCATCGTTCTTTTAGAACACATGGTCCTTCTCACAGCACATCTGGCCAGGCTGCTCTGAGATCGCAGCGCCATGAGCCGGAGGTCAGATCCCACCAACGTGGGGGTGTCACCAAAGCGATGTTCACTAGGATAGGGGTTACGGTCAGCCATCCCGAGGGATGACTAGGGGGATGCAAGCGCTCTCCCTAACTGACAAGAATCCCTTATCTCCTCCCATCCTCATGGCCACGCAATCTTAGAAGATCAAGTTTCCTTCCATCAATGCTTATGATGGAACCACAGACCCAGATGATCATCTGGCAATGTACAAACATCTCATGCTAACCACCTAGGCCGATGATGCGACTTGGTGCAAATACTTCCCAATTACCCTCAAGGGGCTGGCTCAAAGGTGGTTTAGCGGTCTTTCAACAAGTTCTATCCATAATTTGAATGAATTGGTTGTCCTTTTTACTCATCATTTTATGGCTCATCGCTAAGAGTAAAAAAGTAGCTTGCACTTGGGAAGAATTCAACAACGACCCAACGAAAGCTTGAGAAGCTATGTTAAATGCTTCAACAACGAGACTCTCCAGATCCCAAACTTTCCAAACCGGGTGATCCTGGACAATTTTTATCGTGGGTTGGATGAGGATAGTCCATTCAAGTTTCAAATGGTAAGATAAAGGGTTAGGGACTTGAATGAAATGATGAGAGAGGCAGAATCATGGATCCATGCTGAAGAGGTCTGTGCTGTCAAGAAAGCCAAGGAAAAGGTGACTCCCCCCTCCTCCAAACATCAAAGCAACCAGGCGCACCGAAGTGGTGGACATGACAAAAAGAGGTCTGACACCTGGAACATAGAAGAGGAGGGAAGGTCACGGAAAGCATCAGCCAGGAAGAAGAGAAAGTTCAGCTACACCCCAATAGTTGAATACACCAAAGTTCTCTTCCAAGTCTACAAGGAAGTGAGTCGGGATGTTCACATCGAAGATCCCCCTCCAATCAAAACTGAGATGGACAAGAGGGACAAGTCCAAATATTGCAAGTACCACAAAGAGCCTGGACATGTCATCGATGACTGCTACACCTTGCAACGAACTATTGATCGTCTAGCACACCAGGGCAAGGTGAAGAAACATTTGATCAAAACATTTCTAAAGAAATCCCCTTCAACTAAGGGTGGCGCAAACGAGAAACATTCTGACTCCGGAATCGTCCACACGATCTCTGGAGGCTTTGCCGCAGGGGGGGTCCAACGGCCATCTAGACTATGTGAGGACTTCTCAACAAGTATTGCTCCTTGACAAAGATGAGGAGGAGAAATTCCCAAATATTCTCATTTGCGAGAAGGATCGTGGAGAGGTAACCACCCCCCCCCCCCATGATGACCCTCTCGTGGTCGAAATGAAAGTGGCGGATAAGCGTGTCCGTCGCATTCTTATTGACACGGGAAGCTCCTCTGACATCATAAGCTTCGAGTGTCTTCAAAAGCTGAAGTACAATGATGATGATTTGGTGCCATGCCACAACCCCATAATCGGTTTTGGCGGGGGCTTCATTCAACCAGTGGGGGTAGTCACTCTCACCCTCCGTTTAGGATGGGAAAACGTTTGTAGGCACTTGCGTGTCAAGTTCCTGGTGGTCAAAAACATGACAGCCTACAATGTTATCATTGGCCGGCCAACGCTTAACGCTTCTAACTCCGTGGTGGTCACTCATTTGATGTTGATGATGTTTATCAGTGACGAGGGCAAGGTTGGCACAATCTACGGAGATCAGCAAGTCGCTCAAGAGTGCTACCTAACCACCGTCATGCCACTTGCTGGGGGCAAGGACAACGATGTGCCAAAGACTTCTAAACAAGGGGCCACTAAGAAAAGAAAGTCTAGCGAGGTATTAATGGTTCATCGCACTCACCAAGAAATGATGGTCATTCATGGTTTGTTTGCTTTCATCTATCGGCTAGAGCCAGGGGGTCAGCAAGAGGACTTCGCTTTAGATCCAACCTTGCCAAGGAGAATGGTCAAGGTAGGTGATGTTATGAATGATAGGCTAGGGCAAGAGGTCAAAGACTTACTTAGAGAGTACAAGGACGTCTTCGCCTTCTCAGCAGAAGATATGCTAGGGCTTGATCCAAAGATCGCCCAGCATAGCTTAGTCGTTGATCCCACCTTCAAGCTAGTGAAATAAAAGAAGAGAACCTTGGGTCCGGTGCGAAGCAAGGAAACTGACGAGGAAGTGGAAAAACTGCTAGACACCGGGTTCATTCGTCCTTGCCAATACCCGGAGTGGGTGGCCAATGTCGTGTTAGTCCCCAAGCCAAATGGGACATATAGAATGTGTATGGACTACATAGATCTGAACAAGGCTTGTCCGAAAGATAGCTTCCCACTCCCAAAGATCGACAAGCTAGTAGATTCTACAACGGGGCACGAGACTATGAGCTTCGTAGATGCTTATTCAGGGTTTCATCAAATCCCTCTTGAGGAGGAAGACCAGGACAAGACAGCCTTTGTCACCGACAATGGGTTGTGTTGTTACAAGGTAATGCCTTTTGGCTTGAGAAACGCCCTTGTTACCTTCCAAAGATGTGTAAACACCATCTTCGCTAGCAGCTTAGAAGGAATGTAGAAGCCTACATTGATGACATGATCATCAAAAGTAAGAAGAAGGAAAATCATGCTAGGGATCTACGAGAGACATTCGACACTTTGCGTCACTTTGGCATGAAATTGAATCCAAAGAAGTGTGTGTTCGAGGTTAGTTCTGGTAAGTTCTTGGGGTTCTTAGTTGATGAAAGAGGTATCGAGGCCAACCCCGACAAAGTAAAAGTTATCCTAGACATGCAATCACCTCAAAATGTGAAGGAAGTACAAAAATAGACGGGTTGTCTAGCGGCACTTGGAAGATTTCTCTCTAAGTCCGGAGATAAATGTCAATATTTCTTCAAGGCAATCAAGAAGAGTGCCAAGTTCGAATGGAGCGAAGAGGCCGAAGCTGCCTTTGTCAAGTTGAAAGAACACTTGCACTCTCTTCCAAGGTTGGTGAGTCCCATGGAAGGAGAGACTTTGTATATGTATCTTTCAATCTTTGAACATGCCTTGTCCGCCGTGTTGGTGGCCGAAAGGGAAGGAGCTCAATTGCCGGTTTACTTTGTAAGCCATGTACTTCAAGGAGCCGAAATGCGCTATGCCACGTCCGAAAAATTTGGCCTAGCACTCATGATGGCTAGCAAAAAGCTCCATCCATACTTTGCGGCACTCAAAATTGTTGTTTACACTGATCAGCCGATTAAGTAGCCATTGACCAAGCTGGAGTCTTCGGGAAGAATGTTGAAATGGGCAATAGCATTGAACGGGTTCAACCTCGAGTTCAAACAAGGGAAGGCCATCAAGGGGCAAGCCCTAGCAGACTTCATTGTGGAAATGACCAGGACTCCCCCAGCCGAAACATCAAGCGACGTTTGGACATTATTTGTGGATGGATCATCCACCCAAAATGGTTGTGGGGCAGGGATCTTGTTCAAGTCGCTGGAAGGAGATACATTCGAGTATGCTATGCGATTCAAATTCCAAACATCTAACAATGAGGCCGAATATGAAGCTCTTGTGGCAGGAATCAGAATGTGCAAAGCGGCCGGGGCACGAAAAATTGATGCTATGTCGGATTCCCAACTAGTGGTAAGCTAGGTCAATGGGGAATATGAGGCCAGGGACGAAAATATGATCAAATACTTAGACATGGTCAAGAAGGAGGTTAATGGGCTAGAACGTTTCCACCTAGTGCAAGTGCCTAGGTCGAAAAATAATCAAGCCGACAGGTTGTCCAAGTTGGCTAGCTCAGCTACGGGAGACTCCCCAAGGTCCGTCTTTTGGGAAGTCAAAAACCGACGGAGTATAGATGAGCTAGATGAGGTCCACTACATCAATAGGGGAAGTACCTGGATGGACGAGATCATTGAGTTCAAGCAAACCGGAATCCTACCTCTTGATCCTAAAAAAGCTAAGTATGTGAAGCGGCGAGATATGTGGTTTGTTTATTGGAATGGCCAGCTCTACAAGAAGTCTTTCTCTTATCCCTTACTCAAATGTGAAGGTTCTAACATACTCAAGAGGGGGGGGGGGGG
>SNQN01004102.1:0-17834 GCA_008642245.1 Bassia scoparia
CTGGCAAAACCATAATCGAAATTCTTAGCAAGTCAAAGCACTCAAAAGCCTCAAGTGATTAATGTTAATCGTTCGAAACCTCGAGAAGAGCTTCCTACGTATCCTTACGGAATCAGACCACCGTAGTTTCGGATGATGATTTGAACAATGCCTCGTGTGAGAGCTTTTGTCTTGTAATGTGAGGCTGTGGTTGAGGGTTGGAAAAAGGCTTGATGATCACGAAGTGACCCACGGTGCGCAGTTGTGACTCTTGCTTTGATTTGATCTGGGCTTTGAAATTTGGATTTGCATTGGATTGATTTGCATTTGTGAAGACTTTGTATTGAACTTTGATTTTTACTTTTCTTTTTTGCCCATTTTATTCTTTTTCTTTCTTTCTTTTGCACGTGTCTTTTTCCTACGCACCGTTTGGTCCAAAGGTTAGGTAGATGTGTTGATGAAAGAAGATAGCTAAATGATAGTGTTTGGGCTCAAAGGTTGCAAGCGGATTTTATTTGATGTGACAAGGTATGAAGAGTCATTTTGTGGAGCTGTGAAAAAGCCTCTCTGGGGCATTGTTCAAATTAAATAATTGAAATCAGCATTAGATTAAAACCAATTGCGCCATTATGAGTGTTGAGACTTGCATAGAATTAGAAAATAATATTCCAAAAACAAATGAGTGTTGAATGTACACGCTTATGTATTGAAGAGACTACATGGACTCAAGATAGGAATTGAAAGGGACATATAGCTTGGACTGGGACTCTATGACTCAATCATAGAGAAGCGCGCAGACCGATGACCCACCCTTGGGTGACTCATGAGCTTGATGGTAGTGGTGTTGATGTTTTCCAGTTGGGCCAAGGAGTATAGAGATTAGGCCTCTTTTTTGTGAGGGTCAAGAGACATGGGCCTTTTGTGGAGGTAGGATTTGTTGACTTCTTGCCCTTTGGGCCCCAGAGACAAGTTGCGAGTCTTTGCTATCTGCTGAAATCAAAATTACACTTTTAAACCAGAGAAACAAAAGATCAGTCTACTTGAAAACTCTTAAGAACAAACCTAACTCAGTCTTGAGGTTCTGCGACTTAAGGAACTGAACTCGAAAGTAGACTTGAAATGGCTAGACCTAAATCTGATTAAGGTGCTAGACTCGAGAAAGATTCAAACCTTAAAATGCCTATTTCAGAATTAAGGACCTCTTAGACCTATGAGCCACTTGAAATTAAATGGCCTAGCCTTGAATCAAAGTTCCTAGGGTGAGTCTATGATCGACCTAGTTCAGTTTAAAGGTTGAAGTTGAAGCGAACCTAATTCAGATTCAAGCTCTTGGGTTGAACCTAATTCAGATTTTAAGTAGGGTTTAAGAATGAATTAACCTAATTCAGATTTAAGTCCTTGAATTGGAATTGAATTGAACCTAATACAGTTTAAGGTTCAAAAGTCGAATCTGAAGTCAGATTTAAGACTCTTGGATTGGAATCGAACCTAAGTCAGACTCATAGGTCGAATGGGTTTGCATTTGAATTGGATTGGAAATGCCTAATGGATCAACAAACTTCATGTCTTGGAACCCAGAACCATAGATTAAGGACTGGCTTAGTTGGTGGTTAAGAATTTGACTGAATGAAGAGTCACAAGTTACAACACATTGATCGAAACACAAAACCAATTATTCCCTTGAGGTCAGGATCTAAGTGAACTATAAGTCGGCTTGGTTAAGTCTATAGTTACCATGCCTGAGAGTAGAGCTGGTCCAATTTCACCACCACAACATTGTGATGTATGGCCGAGATACCCCTTATATACACGCATCGAGTAACACGTGCATACGCCATGGGCGGGATAGACTTACCTTAGCCATGTGATCAATTACCACATGCAACCAAGATAAAATCCCCCTTAAGGTGATCTCGAGCATAGAACATGCCCATATTGAGACCAAGTGCCTAGACATGACCCTATTCGAAGGTCACAAGCAAAATTCAATTGATTATGAATATGGAACTACGAGACTTTTCAAGTCTGTCCACTTCACCAAATGTGATTATCCCAGTGAAGTTCACCAAAAACTGTGGGCTTCGCCCCGCCTTAGGAGGGCGTGACCTCAGCTCAGTGTCATGGATTGAGCCATGGAATCCGCATGTGAATGCGTTGGGTGTTCGTCGAATTGAGGGATCGCCACCTGCCTATATAGTTATTCACGGACGCCGAAACATTGGTGCCCAAATCAATGGCCCCACTCCAATCGAAGTAACCAGTCGTGGGTTCGGGACATGGTACGAATCAGATCTGTTAACCCAATTCGCCCGCATGTAAGCGGCCTCTACTCCGGTCTCATTGTATTCCATAAATCATAACAATTGAATTCAAGAAGCCTATTGAATTGACTTTGAAAGCGCACTAATTACTAGGTGGGTTGCTATTATGTACAAACCAAGACTTCTACAATGGACAAGGCGATCACTTGATTGTTAGTCAATATTAATAAGGTGCCTAGAAAACCGTCGTAAATGATTATCTGACTTTGATGTGACAAGTAATTAAATTCCGTCTTGTTTAAACAATATATACAAGTGTGATAGAAAATATATATAACAAGACATTGAAAACAAAGGTTAGTAAACATGATAATATTATGTGCGTCCTTCTCACCTTGTCACTGCAAACAATCAAATTGTTTAGAATAAAACTCAAAGGAATGCCTTTCGATTGAATTGCTAATGAGACAAACAAAAGCTTAGTATTGACAATAATAATATGTATAATAAAGAATTGTGACAAGATTGAAAACCAAAACCAAGAAATCATTTGAAAACGATTAAGAAAAACCTACATATTTACATGAAACGATTGAGAAGTGAGTTTCTACATTGTTTTAATTGAATTAAACTCATAACAATGGTTAATCAATTAAGAGAGACAAAAGGAATTAAAAAAAGAGTGAAAAAGGTTTTGGTGAGTAATCTCAGATTTATACCCTTATTTCGCTTGTTGATTCGAAAGAGAATCGATGCTTTGAATCGAAAACGAATGTGTTTTGAGTGTTTTTGAGAGAGAGAATAGATGTGTCTGGAATGTGCTGTCAAGTGTCTCGGAGGTGTCAAAGCTGTGTGAGCGTATGAAGTGAAGGTGTGAGCGTGTTAGTGAAGGTCCCCCCGGACTGAGCAAGCAAGGTATTTATAGCACGAGGCAAAAACCAGGCAATGCAACCCTGCTATATACGCTGAGGATGAGCGTAATATACGTCATGTGGAGCTCTATATACGCTCCATCCTCAGCGTATATTACGCTTCTCACTTTCCATAAGATTTTGTAAGTTTGTACGGTCATTAGCTGCGTATATACGCTTGCTATGGACGTATATACGTCCTGACCAGCGTATATACGCTCCATACCTGCGTATATACGCTCAACGTTTGCGTATACATTTCCAAAAACCCGAAATATTTTGATTTCCTCCGATTTTATCGGGATTTCCTTGATTCACGCACCTAGACACCCTTGCTCTCCAAGCAAGGAGTTCTAGAATTTCTAGAAGATTCACTATTTCCGGAGTATTTTCTAATTATTCACGTATTTTCTGCTTATTCTGCGTATTTAAACATTGCAAAATTCATAGAAAAATCAGTAGAAAAATCAGGAAAAAATAATTAAAAGCTGCGGATTAAAAAATTTGACGAACCATGAGAAAACAAAAAGCATGAGAATCGCCAGCGTAACTTGTTGAAAACCTTTAAGTTTATCGAGAAAATCGAAAAAAATATGTTTGCCTCTGTCTTTGACCTTTGCTCAATAGTTCCGAGTGCGACCTCACGTATTTCCAACTTTGTGAATCAAAGCATCTTTTCTGAGTCGAACAAACGCGAGACGTGGTAGGTTTCATCACGGATTACTCATTTTTTGGGAGACACATTTTCAGGATGTCTACAGAAAGCTTCAAGTTTAGTTTATTTTCCCTAGAATTTCTCAATTCTTACTTAAATCTTGCAATCTCTATATGCTTTTGACCTATTATTTCGAGGTATTTTCATTCTAGTCTAAATTCAGTTTTAATGTTTTGCTCTTGTTTTGTTGATTTTTCGTTTTTTGGAAGTTTTTGGGTATTGTTAATGCTTTAGTTTTTGAGTTCTTTTGTTGTTAGCTTGCTTCTACTTGTGTTGTGTAATTTTGGTAGTAGTTTTGCTGTTTGGTGTGTAGTATTGAGTTAGTTTCTTTAATACCCTTTTGTTGTGATACATTTCTAGCTTTAATGGCCTTCTTTATGGTTTTCCTTTGTTTATCATGATTTTTCTACTTCTAAGTAAGTTGTGTGAGTAATTTAGCAACTTAGGATGCTTGAGGGGACTTAGGGGACTTGGGTTTGAGCTTGAATGAGAGGTTGGATGACTTGGGAAATTATCTAACCACATTTCCAAACTAAGATTTCAATGACCCTTTTGATTGGAGTTGAGAATACACCTTGATGTGCAGTATTCCATTCTATAGATGTGACAACTAGCATCTTCCTAGGTGATTTAGTAATATTTGATTTTCCAAAGTCTTGTTTCAAGTTCTTCAATAGTTAGTTTTCAAAGAAAATTCTCTTTCAAAGTTATTTTACTTGCCAATTTAGATAAGTTTGGACTTAAACCTTTATTCCTTCCTGAGAACGACCCTAACTTGCTTCTAAACTTGTGTTTATAGTTTGAAGTATTGTCTTCACAAATATTATTTATAGAGACTCCATTAGGTAAACCTTTCTCAACACCCTAGTCAAGACCCTCGCCAATTGCATAATAGTTAGCCAAGTTGGCTTTTACAAGTTGTAATCAGAGCTCGGCATTACTAAATGAGTTGTGTCTAGAGTCGTACACAGTCTAGGCGTATTTGCACAAACACTCGAGTCTAAGTAAAAGTCGAGTCAAGTCAAGCCAAGTCAATCAAGCCAAAGTCAACAAATAAGTCTAAGTAGATCTAAACTAAGTCCTAAAAAATCAACCATGCAAAGCTAGGTCACCCCCCCTCCTTACAATGACAAGTACATCTACTGCTCGCAAACATGTCGAAAAGCCGAGTGAAGCTAGCACTTGCAAAGCAGACTCGTCCAGCAACTTATCAAGGAAAGAAACTACAAAGGTCCCTGGTACTACTAAACTAAGTCGAAAGTCCGGCTGAGAACAGAAATAAACGCCGCCCGCGAACCTTGTTCCCGATGAGTCGAATCTCTACCCGGTGAAACCAGTCTCATCCGCATCTCCATCATGTCAGCATCCTTATCGTCGCCTAACGAACTTGCAAAAGGATTTTCGAGTCAAAAAACAGTTCATGACCTCCTCGAGCGAGGGTCGGCCGCCGCGCGCCGCCCCCCCCACAGCCGCCCACCCGCCCGCTCCCACCCCCGCAACCCCCCCCCCTCCCCCCCCCCCCCACACCCACCCCCCACCCCCCCCCCCCCCCCCCCCCACCCCCCCCCCCACCCACCCCCCCTCCCCCCCCCCCCCCCCACCCCCCCAACCCTCCCCCCCCCCCCCCCCCCCGTCCCCCCCCCCCCCCCCCCCCCCACCACCCCCCTCCCCCCCCCCCACCCCCCACCCCCCCCCACCACCCCCACCCCCCCACCCCCCCCTCACCCCCACCCCCCCCACCCCCACCCCCCCCACCACCCAAACCTCCCCCCCTCCCCCCCCCCCCCCCCCCAACCCCCCACCTCAAAGAATTGAAATTACAAGATTGTGCACTTCCAAGTCTCTCAACTGACAGTAGAGTTCTCCAGCATCTATCACTCCTAGCAGGCTCATGACGTATGCTCGAGATCTATTTCACAAGTTCAAGCAATCAGTACACAAGTGAGTTTAGCATGTAAAGACAAAATGAGCAGAACAAAAGCATCCTCTACCTGACAAGCTCTAGGCATCAAGTTTTGAGCATGCCTAGTAGCTAGAGGACAGCTCAATAAACTCGTCTGAGCCAGGACGAATCCTTAAGTCCGCAAAGGGGATCTCCTCGAGGTCGTAGCCAGGCTTCACAAGCCAAGCCAAAGTTAGGGCATAACTAATGAAAAGCAAAAGCAAAGAAATGGTGTGGATAAGCAAGGTTCACTGTACGGGCGCTGGGATATGTTGTTAATGTTGTGTACTGCTGAAGTTATTGCTGGGATCTGTTGTACCTCGACTAGGGATTCTTTGATTTTGAGTTTTGCTTTAACCTTTGTTCTTGACTTTTKCTCTGCTTTGGATCATGGTATTTKCCCCTTGAAACTGTATGGTTACCATGGMAAGACGTCTTGCAATGCTGGTGCTTTGAACTTGAGAAGGAATAGGGCATTCTTGCGCTTGTATTAATATTTCCTGATTGTCTATCTAACAGAGCTAGTCAATGTCTAGAGGTCAGCCCCTAGAATGTGGTGCTGGGCTCAGGAAGCCAGTCCTTGCTAGGCTAGGAGCCTATTGCCTATGTAGATACCTTGACCCATTGCTGATGTGAGATGCTGGACTGTAGCTTAGACGAAGCTTGACTTTGTTGAGTTGCGAGATGCTAGCGGCGAYGTGATTTACTTTACTTTGGGGTTAGCCCCTATGGTTGTGTACYTGTAAAATTTGCACTTAAAGGTGGACCCTAGCTTTGCATTGATTTTTTTTAGGACTTGCTTAAAGTCCTTGACTTTGAGTTGAYTTGCTTAACTTTGCATTGGTGCTTTTGTGAGCTGACTGACTCTATGCATGCGACTTATATGATGCATTGACTTGACTCTTTTGCAACTTTTGTGTTTCGACTATAGACTCACAAGTCAACTCAGCTTAGACCTAGTATGCAAGGACTGTAGTGCAAAGATTTGTGGGATGCAATGACTTTTATTGAACACTTAGTCAAGAAAGCAAATACATGCTAATGTAGTTTTTGAAATATATGCATGATAGAGCCTTCTTGACTAAAGTTTAGGCTCAAGCCCTCAACATATTGAGATGAACGCTTCCTTTTCAAACGGTGTTGAAAGAGGCATTCTATGGCTATCATTAGTGCAATGGTAGCCCCCTGAATTACGGGCCTCTTGTGTTGTGAAGGTGTTGTAGATGAACCTTTGCGGTGATGGGAGTTTTAACGTTTGGAGCCTTTTGCGGTGTTGAGATGATTTGCACTTGTTGTGGTTGTAAGGTCAGCAAGGACTTTGACCTATTGTGTTGCTGATTCCATGTTGATGCTTCCATGTGTGGTGCTTCATTGAGTGATCATGGACCGTTTGCTGGTCATCCCTTTCCGCTATGAGCCCCCCGGTTTTGATGTGCCGAGAAATGGTGCTAACTCAAGTCATGAACATGAGTTTGTTACTTGTTGAAGAACATGGTGACGAATATGTTCTTGGCATAGGGAGCGCACAAGGTCCTTGATTTGCTAAAGTTGAATGTGCTTCAAATGTAAGGAGCTTGACACTTTTGTTGTAATCCCCTAATGACTCCGAGTGGTGATGCAAAGATCATTGCAATACTTTTAGGGCACAAGTAGTTGCTTGCTTAAGGCTTATCAAGTAACTAGTGATGGTAACGGGTAGGATCTGGACTAGATCCTACTGGATCCAGATTCAGATCCGTTTTCGAGAGGAGGTTCCATATCCGAACCATATCCATCGGATATTTTTTTGAAGGATCCATATCCATATCCGATGGATCCTATGGATACGGATCTAAAACAGATCCAAAACGGATCCTATTATACTTTGCATCATTTTGCCTAATTTGCTAAAATAATTAATATTTAAAGTATGTAACCAAAAGAATATACGATAGTACATCAATTTAAATCATAGAATGAACTAATTAACTTGAATTTGAATATTATTATCGATAATATAAGAGCGATAATATAACATATTACCTCGCATGTCACGCTTGAAAGTAAAAATGAAAGAAAATAATAACATCATTATACAAAAAATTAACACTTTCCTGCCGAATTTATTTTTATTATGTAGAAGAGGAAGATGGGTAATTATGTTCCTTGATTAAATTCTTCTATTTAGCCACTAAATTATTAGTAAAAAAAATAAATCATCATTTAAAAAAAATGGGTAAACGGATCTGGATCTGGATCCAGTTGCCATATCCAGATCCAGATCCGTTTATCCTACCCAGGATCCGTATCCGACGGGTCCAAACTTTTAAGATCCATATCCGTAAAAACRGATATGGATCCACGGATCCGGGGCGGATCCAATATCCATTGCCATCTCTACTTGTAATGAAGATATACACTTAACTTAGGAACTTAAGTCTGTTGCTCCCTCGGTTAGAGAGTGTGTTGCTGGAATGAGAACCCTGATGTCAATGTAAAGCTCTCAACGAACTGCGACCTTGCCTTGTAGAGTCAATTGCATACATGGAGAATCGATCTAATGATGTTGCAAGCCCCCAACCTTATTGGAGTTACAATCGATGTGCCATGTTTACTGCTTCTAAATTTGGTTGTGACCACGCAAGTCAAGAACTTAAGTTTTTCTGCTCCTTCAGAAAAGGAACAAGTAATGAGGACTTATTTGTTGATGCAAGCCCCCCACACTTTGAGAAGTAGAGTTTATGTCGTGCAAGACATGACATTGCTGAAGCAAAGCCCCCACGGTTTGTTGGAGCTGACTGATTTTCATTTTTGACTACATGAACAAGAGCCTGACTTTATGGTTGCATTCGGATAAGTAAAAGAGTCATAAGGGTCGTAAGAAGAAAGGCTAGGGATCTACAAAACAAAAAGGACTCAATTTGTGACTAGGGGTGACAAGATGARGGGATTGATGTGGCTGGCTAAGAGATGCTGGTTCAAACTCGAGCCTATGTCAAGTTCTAGACTAAAGAGAAGTTGTTCTTCAGACTTCTAGAAAAATCAAACCAACACGATGATGAAAATCCCCTCTTTGTTTTTTATTAATTTGGTCGAACCCCGGGAAGAGGCTACCTACGTATCCAAGTGGTATCAGATAGATCGTAGCTCGTGAGGTCATGTGTACGAGTGATGCCTCATTTTGCCTAGGACAAAACCTTGTGGGGAATCGGCCTATCCAAGCTTTGGACAATGCTCATTTGGAGAGGTCTTTTTTGGTTGTAACGTAGGMTGGGTGTGGGGTGTGAGGTTTTTAGCGAACTTGTTGCAATGTATGTTCGCTTTTGCRTTTGCTTTGATGTTTCTTTTGTGAGTTTTGCATTGTGTGAAGCTGGGCTTAGACTTTATTACTCTTTGTTGTTGAAGGTGTTTTCTTTTGACTTTTTTGTTGGCTTTCTCTCTCTTTTTTTTTCTTTTTCTTTGTATTGTCTAACCACAACTTGTTTTAGGTTTCTACTTTGCTTTGTGCCGCTTTGGCAATATGGAGGGTAGGAAGATTTAGGTGTGAAAGAAATCGGCTTCTTTTGTATTTGTTTGTATAAGAAGGCTCAAAGGGGGTTGCAAGGGATTTTGCTTTGATTTGTACTTGTGATAGGGTGCATGGAGGAAGAAGGATTGTTTTAGTGGAGCTATGAAAGAAGGCCTCTCAATCATGTCTAATTTATTCATTTTTTGTTTTTCATTTTTCCATTTTTTTGTGAGGTCATGTGTTGATTAGCATTTCATCATTGAAGTCGAAGCACATGAAAAGCTAAAAAATGAATGTAAAAGAAAAAATAAATTTATTAATGTGGAAGGCTAATGTGATGASAAGACTTTTATTCCTAATTGTCATAGACTCGACAAAAGGAAAGAAAAGGGAGAATTAACGTCTAGGTGGAGGGACTCTCCCACTCAACCTATGCTTGAACTTTATTGACTCTTGCTCATGGTACCGTGTGCTGCGGGTGACTGCTATGCTTCATATGCTTGGATATTTTTACTGGAGGGATGAGAAGGAGCCCATCATCAATCATACCTTGTATAATGGTCCTAACTGTGTTGCATAACTCGGTGTGTGACCTTACCGGTGATCTTGCAACTCTTTGATGGACCCCTTATAGAGACCTCTTCTAATCGAGATCACTATAGGACCGACTGAGTGATTAGGCCTCTAGTGCAGAGGCGATCAAATGCTTGGGTGTAGGACATTCAAGCGGAGTGAATTGCATTTAGAGCGCTCTGCGGAGGTGCGGTTGCTTCAATATCATTGACATTCGACACATCCATGATGAGTTGGTTTGTCGTTCTTTTGACGACCACTTGACTTGTTCTTTGCTTCTTCTTTAAGGAGATCACCTCAATCTCGATTGCCAATGCGTTAGAACTTGACAAAGGTGTCTAGTCCAAGTAGCGAAGTGATTGCTGTACTTGGGGAAGTAAATTCTTGATGAATATTCACCAATTCTGTTTGTTTCGGGAGGCTGATCATTGGCTGCTGTTCCTCTCTCATCGTGCAAGGCTAGGTGTGAAATCCTCTTTATCCCCTTGCTTGAGGATTTCAAGTTCCCTTAGTGAGTAGAAACTAGAATATTTCTTTTGTATCGCCTAATCATGAACGCTTGAGTTATGTCATCCCAAGTGGCTATATCCTTGTCGGGGAGAGACTAAAACCATTTTTGGCATACACGTTCGAGTGACATGGGGAACACCTAAGGGAAAAGAGAAACCTTGATCCCCTTGATTGACATTGTGGTCGCAAATCCTTTGAGATGGAACCTAGGATCATCAGTTAGCTTGAACTTAGGCAGGTCTATTGYARAAAAACTTTTCGGGGATCTTAGCTGAAATGTCTTCGAGCTCAGGCGTCTTAAAGTAGGCGTTCTTGTTGGTTGCTTTCAAGACCATCTTTTTGAGGTTTGTAAGGGTAACCTTGGATGAATTAGTTTGCTCAAGTGCAACAAGCTTGTCTTGCAAAAGTCTCAATGGTGGCTTGCATTTAGGCAATGGTGTTGCTTTCCCCACCCATTTGTGGTGCTGAGGGACTGGAGAACCTAGACTTAGAGTGCTGAACGATCCTTTTTGTGCAAAAGAATAGGAACTAAAATACCGTGCCTTGCCGACCTTTGAAGTTGCATTGTAGATGACTCTATCCTGCATTAGACTGCATCAGACTCGGTTTTTAGAAAATGATGCAAGACTTGTTTCCTTTAATAGACTCAATGCATGGCCTAATAGTGATCATTCCTTGCCTATTGACTGACTCAAAATGGAAATGCAAGAACGCCAAAAATCGTTTTTCGCTTATATTTATTTTTTAAAAATATTTATTTTTTTTTGCTCTTTTTTTTCGGACCCTCTTGCTTTTTGTCCGATTTTTTTTCAATTTTTTTATTTTTATTAAGGAAAATTACGAGTTTTGGCGCTCGTTTACAATTGTGTGATGCAAAAACACGTAAAGCCTAAACGAATCTAGTTACAACCATTTTGACATTACGACGCCAAAGGAATGACCACTTGATATATGAGACTGTTACACGACTCGTAAATGACTCGTTGTTGTTTAATATGCAAAGCTAAGGTCCTTAGTTAGCTAAAAACACATAGTACGTTGTCACAGTAGCATGAGCCTTATATGCAAAAAAGAAACAGTCCAGCTACCTAGAGTCTATTGCTACGTTATCGAATAGGTCGGTCCGGGTGTCCAAGAGGGTCCCATGACTAGGCCTAGAATGGTCCTTAACACATCCAGCCCGTTGTGATGATCAAGGAGGTCTAAACCATTATGGCTTTATAGGGCACGCAGCCACGCGTCATGGTGCGGATGGGCATCAAGCTTAAGAGTTGGTTACATAGATAGTGCACCAGCGCTAATCTTAAGCGAGCCCCCCGGTCTTGTCTCAAGTGTAGAACACACTTATATTAGACGTGATGCCTAGAAAACGGAAACTCAKTGCCAACGACCTAAGTTCCGTGTAATGCAGGATGTCTTACACATGCCGTCTTTAAGACCTTGAATTTGCATGCCATTTCGAGTATTGTCCACACATCACTAAAGAAAATAGCCTTAGTGAATTCCCAGCGGAGTCGCCAAAAACTGTACGGACGCTGGGGCATCACCGGGCCAGATTGGGTCCAGTCCCTCTACTTCGGAGGGTACAATTAGTTGAAGACTCAGATTTTGCTAGAATTGAATTCTTGCTTTTTCATAGTGTGAGTATGCCTGAGTTGTGTGTTTATACTCGAAACGAGTAGAGGAAGTTGCCACCGCACTTCTTTTAAGAAGTTGCGCAAACGTTTTAAGCCTTGCCCATAATTGCATAAAGCAAGGCAAAGGACTTCATGTCTGGTAGTGCACCAAAGGTCTGGATTAGATGACAAGGGTAAAGGTGAAGTAGTTCACARCACCCCCCCACGTCTAGTGTCCTCTACTCAGTCATTGCGAGTCCATTGTAAAAAAAGACAACAACAAACAAATTTCCATTTTAACCCTAAACATGCAAATTACTATGTGGGTTGCTTAATAGAAATAGATGCTCATAGGACTAATTTGTTGTTGCGACATGTGTTGTTTAGATCCGTATTAAAGGATGCCTAAATGCCAATTTGTCCAAGAATTAATCTTATTAGGCATGAGAACATGCACTTTGCCGGTCTTGTTTAAGACATAATAATGGTATGATTTGCAAGCATACAAGCATTCAACAAGAATTAAAAGTTGTGCCTAAGATTGATATTAATTCATGTCGAATAGTTGTTAATCAATATTACATACCAATTACATAGAAAGTCAAATTTCTAACAAGCATGCAAAAGGGTGTAAAGAAATTGAGACATTGGCCTCATACTAACCTTGCAACACGATGCTTTCGATTGAGAACGATGCTTCGGACCCTTAAGAACCCTTGTACCCTTTGAAGAACCTAAATCGAACCCTAAAGAAACCTTTAAACCCAAATGGATGTATGAATGAATGTGAATTTGTATTTTGAAATGTGTTTAAGAATTCCAAAACACCTTGTGTGATGAATTTGATTGTGCGAGAGAGTATTTGAGAGAGTTTTTAGATAGCGAGAGAGAGAGACTGGGAAATCGGGCATAAGCCGAGCATATGAAGTGTGTATGTGTGTGTGTGTGTGAAGTGAGCTGTGGGTGCTTGTGTTTATAGGCAAATCAAGCTTAGAGAGCAAGGTACTGGGCGTAATTACGCCTAGTTGGGTGCTATTGGGCGTAATTACRCCCAAAATCCCTTAACCTCTTTGCTTATTTTCCTTGCCTCTTTTAGCTTATACGTATAAGAAAAAAATCAGAATAAAATATGTTTTGATTAAATTTGATCACGAGATTTTAACACAGAATCACTGATTGATTTGGGGGCATATTCGTGTGGGCCCCACACTCGGGTGTGCGTTTTTGCTTCGAAAATTCATAACTAATTTTCCACAACTCTAAAAATTATAGAAAAATATGCATAACATTCCTTGTAAAAAATAGTGTGTTGTGTTAAAATTTCATGAATTTTGGAATTTTTTTCATAATTTAATTAATTATCGCAAAATTAATTAAWTAATYTGTTGAAAATTCCGAAAATTGCCAAAAATGCTTAGAAAAATTCAGAAAAATTACGAAAAATTCTAGGAAAATGTTTAAAAATAAGTTAAAATTATTTTAAAATTAGAACTTACTTTAAAGGGTGCTTTGTGTACAAAAATGTGCCCGATGTAGTGATAACTTGCCTTTTTAGGTTCTGTTAGGGCCCTAGTTCTCTCTTAATTCAGCTTGTGTATTGCAACGGATGTCTTATCATCGGCCATCTTGGGTAGGGAAAAATGTAGGTATCTATCTACACTCATACCTCAGCAACTAGCTCGAATCGGGGGGCTAGTCGCTCCTGAATAAAACGCGCGTAGGCGTCCTGACCCCTGGCACCAAGCAAGAGATGGTACTCCACCGCCTCGTCATGACTCAAGTCATTGTACAGCGTAGTGGCCAGCAGATCCTCATCCATCTTAGTGTCTGGAGGATCCTGAGGCACTACAAGCTTAGAAAGGATATGATGCCTCACCACACGCTCCCCGAGGTACCAGATAGGCCCTTGAGGCCCTAAAAAGGCAAGTTCCCTTACACCGAGCACCTTTTCCAGGCACTTACCACCTCAACAAGTTTTAATTTTCAAATATTTTTAACTTGTTTTAATACATTTTTTTAGAATTTTTCGGGATTTTTCTAAGCATTTTTGCGTTTTTTCGGAGTTTCCGACAATTTAATTAATTTTGCAATAATTAATTTAATTATCAGAACAACTCCAAAATTCACGAAACCTTAACACAAAATATTAAATTTCAAAAGGAATGTTTACATATTTTTTCCATAATTTCTCGATTTATGGTTTAATATTTACGAATTTCTTAAGCAAAACGCAAAACTAAGCATAGCGGGCCACCCCGGGATATTTTGCCTCGAGACAAGCGTCCCGAGGAAGAAAAATATCCCGAGAATTGCAATATAATCACCTGCAATCATATAAAATCACGTGCATATTTTATTTGATTTTATCACGATTTTATTTCATTACCATCTCCCTATTTAAGGCAAAACAAATTGGCCAAAATCAGGTAAATAATGGCCGCAATTGCGCCAGTTTTGGGCGTAATTGCGCCCATTTCCTTACTTTTTTGGCCTATTTTAGCCCTTGCCTACAAATACAAACCCCCCTACGGCCATTCAACGACTTTTCTGAACTTCACAACTTTGCACGCTTGGGAGAATGATTTCACGCCTCTCATACACTCTCTCTCTCCTCGTATAACTCTCTCTCTTCTCCTCGTGCTCCTCTCTCTCTCTCTCTCTCTCTCTCTCTCTCTCTCTCTCTCTCTCTCTCTCTCATCTCTCAAATACTCTCTTCATACACACATAAACGCATTCAATCACATCAAATACATTTAAAAACACTCTTTTGCATTAGATCTAGCAGATTTCAAGGGTTCTAAGGCTCGACAACGGTCCTAAGGTCCGAAGCTCTCCTCGGTCTCAAGATCGTCTTGCGAGGTAGTTTGAGGCCAACATCTCAATTCTAACCCCCTTTTTCATGCTTGTTTAGAGATTCGACTTTCTATGTAACTTTTCATGTAATTATTGACTATAAACAACTTGGAAATTCAAATTAAAAACAACCGTAAGGCATAACTTTCAATTCCTCGCACGATGCTTGCATGCTGTCTCACAACTATAATATGCTTAACAAAAACAGCAAATTTCGTGTTATCACCCTAATAAGATAACTATAGGAATCGCATTAGGCTCCTTGAATACGAATTAACAAACATGCCACAACAAACTAGAAATATTTGCATAGTATTTGTTAAACACCCGCCTAGTAACTTTGCATGCTTAGATTTAAAACAGAAATTTGTTGTTGTTGTCTTCGGAAAATGAACTCGCAATAACTGAGTAGAGCCGCTAGGGGCGGGAGTTGTTGTGCACTACTCACCCTTACCCTTGTCCCTAATCCAGACATTTGTGCACTACCAGACATGGAGTCCTTCGCCTCGCTTTATGCAATATAGACAAGGCTTAAAACGGGTTCCGCAGCTCCCAAAATAAGTGCGTGGCGACTTCTCTACTCATTTCGAGTATAAACACACAATCTCAAGCATACTACAATATGCAAAAGCAGAATTCAATTCTAGCAAACAAACCGAGCCACCATTAAATGTACCCCAGATCAAGGACCGGACTAGTCGGCCCGCTGACGCCCCAGCGCCCACACTGTCTTTCATTCCAAATGCTAGCATTAACTCTTTATCCTCAGAGAGGCAATAAGGTCTCTTTTTACTCCTTGTAAAAAAAAGAAATAATTCTGATTACTTAGACAATGCTCAGTATTGTATGTTTGTATGTATGCTACTAGAATTTGTAAAACCTTAATTTATTAATTGCTCCTTTTAGCCAAAAAAAATGTGACAAAGCTGCAAACAATTGTCAAACTCAACTTTCTTTTTTTTATTTGTGTATCCATTTTACCGATCGAAATGCGGTCGGTAAACTAAAACACCCTCCAAAAATGAGGGAAACTATGATTACCGATCGAAATTCGGACGGTAATCATAGTTTCCCTATTTTTGGAGGGAAATCCCATTTACCGACCGAATTATTTCCCTCCACTCCCTTTTAGGGAAAAAATGGTCGGTGATCGTTCGATGATTTTGTTTTACCGACGATCCTTTGTGCGACCGAGCTCACTAACAAAAAATCGGTCGGTAACTTTTGTCGGCCGAAACAATTTTTCTTGTTCTGAACAATAAATTGTAAATATTCCTTGTGAAATTTAGTATTTTTTTGTTAAAATTTTGTAGTTTTGCATTTTTGCTTAAGAAATTCGTAAATATTCAACCATAAATCGAAAAATTATGAAAAAATATATAAAAATTCCTTGTGAAATTTAGGATTTTTTTTTGAAATTTCGTGAATTTTGGAGCTGTTTTGGTAATTTAATTAATTATTGCAAAATTAATTAAATTGCTAGAAACTCCGAAAAAACGTAAATATGCATAGAAAATTTCGGAAAAATCATAATAATTTCTAAAAAAATGTCTAAAAATAAGTTGAAATTATTTGAAAATTAAAACTTACATTTTGAGGTGCTAAATGCCTGGAAGAGGTGCTCGGTGTAAGGGTACTTGCCTTTTTTAGGGCCTATCAAGGTCCTAACTCTCTCGATTTGACTTATGTATTGCGAGGGGTGTCTTTTTCTTTTTCTTCTTTTGAACTTCAAATTTCATAAAGATCTGATTTTTTTTAATTAATTTTTGTGTTTTAGAAATTCTTATCGGCATTTTTGTTCCATATTTGGTATAGGATGTATTAAAGTTTAGATTTTCTATTATGAATTTCTGGTATTTTTTTCTTTTGGAATCATCAAATTAAGAAGTGTTGCGAATTGGGTTTTTCATGTCAAAATGGAATTAAGAAGCGTCAAAATGGAATTAAGAAGCGATGATTTCAGTATGCTATTTGATTTCAGTATTTTTTAAATTTATTACAAGTTTTTTCAGTTTTTAGATTTCATCAAATATTGCAGAATTTTTGGAAAATATGGTCCCTTGTGTACCATCTCCTGATGGATGGGTGGAGATTCATGTTCAACCAAGATTGAAGAAGAKAAGTGATAGGCAAAATTCTATTTATGTTGAGTTCAGGTATGCAGCACCTTCATGACTGCTTTCTTTCATATTTTCTCATCATACGATTACAATGAAAAGACTTCTATGGTCCTTTAGTGTAGGATAACATGTCATGGTCCTTTAGTGTAGGATATCATAAATGTTGTAGCAATTATAAATTATAAATATTACTTCTATGGTCCTTTAGTGTAGGATATCATGTCATGGAATAGGCCTCTTAACAAAAGAGATATGCTTGTCAAAAAACAAAACAAAAGAGACATGGCAACTCTCTTTCTAATAGTTCATGAAACAAATTGAAGTGAGGGCTACTTTTAATCTAATGCTATTGATATTTTTCTTCCTTCTACATACTGAATTGAGAGAGTATCACAGATGACTATGATTGGATATAATCAGGCTTCTTATTATCTGTATAAGTTTATCTATATATCCTGATCCTTACTTCATGTTTAATGCTTAAATTTATGTGATCATTTTCTGGATTTATAGCTTGTAATTGGATTGTTGAATTGGAATTCATCCTGCAATATTCAAATCTAAGCTATTTCGTTTTAATTAATTTTTTGGGGAGTTTATCTGATGCCAAGCTGTGGATTTGATTCAGGGGAATAGGCAGTAGTTCCAAAATTGAAAAGGCATAAAAGTGAAGGTCTCATTCAAGCACTTGCAGTAGCAACATTGCAACTTTAGAGGAAACTCAGGTATCACTTCATATTTTGGGTGATTGGAAAGTGATCGAAACTTTGGAGGAAAATCAAGTACCAACTATTATTATTATAGTCAACAATTGTTGTGATGTTTTGTTGTGAACTACTGCAAATTTACTGGTCTATCAGCTAAGCC